>JARHVA010001866.1:182500-390000 GCA_037957365.1 Torreya grandis | reverse complement strand
TGATTTATCATAGAGATCTAAAAACTATATGAAAACTTTGGCCAAAGTAATGTTTATGGTTTGAACATTATCATTTCATCAGTTTGATTTAGGTTGCATGTTTAACATGATGTCATGTTAGAATGCATTTATTTATGGTATGTTGTATGTGATATTTATCTTGTATCACATAGATTTTTAGTTGAATTTATTAATTTTTGCACTATCAATATCTGACCATCCATGAAGGGAAGGCCATTACCTTCTTGGAAGATTATGCAGGAGATCATTGGTCCATGGTTGGTGTGGAAAATCACTTGGATGATACTCTCCCTCCCCTTCCACTAGTCAATCGATAGAGACTTCACTCAGATTGTTTTTAGATATAAATGAGTTCATTGTGACTTATATGTTCTATGGAACATTATGTTATTATAATCTGATTATTCATATATGTATTATTGTATAGTTTTACTTTGTAATGTAAATTTTAAATTGATAGAAGTTAATTGTAAATTATTGTACTTAATGATATAATTAATCAATAGTGGCTGAAATATTATCATAGATATTTATTGCTCTTTATATACTATTTTTATGAAAGCAAATTAGCATGCTTAAACTTGATCACCAACTAAATGAATCAACACTTAAACCTTATGGTTGAACTTATAGTTATTTTAATGATGCATTTAGTTAGAGATATTTATTACTTTATTAAGTTTTGAATTAGAGTTTTGATTTTTTTTTACCTAATTCTAGTTAAACCTGAGGGGTTTTTATAGTAGAGAGGTTGTGTATAGATACAACTTGTTGAGGTATTCACAGAGAACAAAGAGATGCCCCTAGATTAACAAGGCTACTAGGTAAAAAGGAAACTTGACATATAAAAACCATGTAATATTATGTCTTATATCACACACACATACCTCATGAAAATCATTGTGTATTGAAAATTGAAATATGTTATCTACTTACATAATATAAATGACATGTATAAATAAATAAGCTATCAATATTTGAAAAATGCTCTTTAGGTCTTGATTTTTTATTTTTAAAAATATTTTGTATTTTTTTATTTTTGACATATATGATTTTATTTATTTATTTATTTTGAATTTTTGGAAATATTTAAACTTAAAGGATTCACAAAGTGCTAAGAAGAAAGGATTTAAAAATATTTGGAATGGGAGGGATTCAAACAATCCATAACAAGGTGTTAAGATATAGTGTGGTAAGAAGGAAGGCAAGTAGTGTGCCCCCATTATATGTGTTAAATTATCTTAGCAAAGTAGTGAGAATAATTGATATAGATAATAATGTAGATACCTTGAATGGGAAAGAGACTATGTGTGCTTGATTTAACCTTTTAGGGTTTTACACATGTAATTCCTATGTTTGGTTAAGGGGCCAAGATGCCCAAATCAGTTAAATAAATTTACAATAATTAATTAATAATTTTTTATGATATTTGGATTTATAATAATATAAATAAATAGGCATAAATAAATATTTATCTAAAAACTGATTGTTATGGATGATATGGGTTCTAAAATTAAAGATTTGCGCAGTAGTCTATGTTATCAACATGGTTCTGTTATTTCTCTTCTCACTTGATAATAGTGCCTTGTTTAGATAGTAGAGCCATCTATGTGTAGTGTCCTCAATGTGTCACTAATGTCTTATTTGTGGGAATATTCTTTTTTTATAAGAGCACTTATGCTTATGTCTATATGTCTTGTTTCTGTGTGACTGAAACCTGTAGCTCTATATTATACCTGGAAAACCTGATTTGATGTGAAAATCCTAATCTCTTTACAAATATGGCATGATAAATAATTTTGAGTGTGTTATTAGGATGGAATAGAAATCCTCAACACCCTATTGTGTAGAGAGTTGTCTACATACCAATACTCTAAAGAGGGATCAAGTCTAATGTAGTTATCACACATAGTGTTTGATGTATGTGCAAGTGAATGCTAGTATGAGAATGTCCTTAGATGATTTGAATGTGATGGAGCTTTGATATTATTGAAAATTGGAATCAAGTAAACTTTAGATGGTATTATGGAGAATTTAGGGTAGAATAGGGATCAAATACCTCAATTTTACACAACTTTGTCTTTGGTTTGAATAACTTTTGCATTTATTTTCCATCTAGTGAATAGAGGTGGATTAGACTTGTATTTATAGGATTTTTTTTGCTTATGTGGATAAGAAAATGAGCTTAGGTCAACCTTAGGAGGGGTACACATTTGAAAAAGAAATAGTTGGGAAGAGATATGGCTAAACACAGTAGCACCCAATTGGGGATACTAGTACCATGTGGTTGTAGTGTCCCAAATGTGGTGCTAATATCCTTTTTGCAAATTGCTAAGAAATTTGGATTGGGGTTTGAGATGATAATTTTTGGATTATATTATGACTGGCTATAGGTGATTTTGGTATGATGAATGACTAAAAATTTAAGTCTAATGCTCAAGGATAGGTCTACGGCTAGTCTAGGGATAGGGTAACTCAAACAACACTCTTAGCATCCAATTACCACTTTTAGGTGATTACATTTACCCCTATTTATGCTAGTAATGCAACAAAGCAAAATGAATAGTATAAAGGAAAAAAATCATACATAGACTTACCTTAGAAGTGAAGCTCATCTAGCTAAGTTTGAATATGAAAATCTAGGTTTACATATGTGTAACATGATCTAAATAAATTTCCTACAATGAAACATGCAAAAATTAGTCCTTAATTAAGATATGATAAAAAACAAAAGACTATGTTTAAATGAAATAACTGAATAAAGATGAGTAAAGAGAGAGGAAAGAAATGAATACACCTCGTTGGGTATGTGAACCAATGCATGAACCTAGTGACAACCTGTGTGTGTGAGTATGCATAATGATCATATCATTGAATAACTTGAATTGAGTTAATATATTTCTCAATCCTTATGGGTGGCTCAAGAACTCAATTTGATTTTGACTCCATCATTGCCCACCTCTGCTTAGTGGATCCTGATATCTATGAATAGATTGAATAATATTGTAAGTGTGTCTAACCCTCTCATGTAGGTGACTCAAGAACTCAAGTAAGCCATGAATCCATCATTTTCCACTATGTGAAGTAGATGCATATGTAATTGTACTGCACAAAGTGCTAAAAGTATCTAATTATGTATTTAGCTCCATGACCACTTGGGTATATTAGGCAACTTTGATCCACTTGAGAATGACAACCAATATAGATGGAGTAAGACATAAATCTAGTGACAACTTAGAATGTGATAAAAAATTGTATACAACATAGAAAATGACATGGAGTTTGCCATTCCATCTTATTGACTTATATGAAGTTAAGTATATGGAAACTATGTGCCACACACATGCCCTTAATATAATATCTCAGTATACTGAATCTGAATCAAGTATGTAATAATTGAACTTGTATAACTAATATGAATGTATGAGTGATCATTCCATGCATTATTCCACCAAATCTAATCAACTAGTATGAATCTAAACTAAAATGAATGAATATAATCTAAATCTAAACATAATTGTCAAACCTGTGACTGTATCTATGTAAATTTATATTGTACTTGGTGTACTGCTCTAAATGATCTAGACTATCCTAAAGTTGAGCCTATTAGATAGTAACACTTTGTAATAGATAATATTTCCCTATGGTTCTAGCATCCCAATCTAGGCACTAATGACTATTTGGTCTGATTTCTATTTGATCTAAATTGACTATTGAGTCTCTATGCTATTATGTGTATGCTTTGAGTTTGATATATGAAATTGAGCTTGTGTGCTAGAATGTATCTATGAAAATTAATATAAGAGCCTATTCTCTATGACAAACCCCTGTAAATGCCCTCTCTTTTGAGGGTAGTTGTGAAACCTATGTAAGAAATATCTTCTAAATAAGTAGCTCTACAAAATGTGTTAGTTAAAGCATATGCATGATATTCTAATATAATGTACAAATATAACATTATAATGTAAATGTATCTGAGCATACATAGAAAATGTAAGATGCATGTTGTAATCTATCATTGCATAAAAGTGTCAAGATAAATGTAAGAAATGTATATAGAATCAAAATATGAGTAACTATCTAGGGGGATGGGACATGATATCTATCAAGGATCCCAAGTAGGAAGGGTAGATGCATGATATCCCTCATGGCATCAAAAAATTGGTGTGTGTATAACAAACACATATAAGTGTCATGGTGTAGAAGAATTTAAAGAAGTAAATATACAAGCATACGAGGCACATAAAAGGTAGGACAAGGGGGCAAAATTTTAAGGGATATGGGCACATGTCACTAAATCTAAGATTGAAGACATATAAGGATGTGTTTAAATGTCCACATGCAAACAAGTAAATTGGCATAGAGACATAGAGAAGGACATTTTAAAATGTCCACATATAGAAGAAAGAAAGCACACACAAGGGACATGGACACATGTATAAGTCATACAAATAGAGAAGTGGTGTAAAATCTAGGGAATAATGGCATATTTAAATGCATTTGAAGATGAAAGAAGCATATGAAACACAATCAAGTCTAATCTATGAACTAGAAATGAAATCATATATAACTATGTAATAAAAATCTATGTAGATTCTTGGATGCATATATACTAAGTCTAATTAGTGATAGTTAGCAAAAAATCTGAGCAATGAGGAGCAATGATAAATATCAAGATAAATCAATACATAAACTACAATGTATAATATGTAAAGATAAAACTTGGTTATAAAAACTATGTAAGAGATGCCTCCAAGTGGGTATATATATATCAATGTATAAAATTGGATCAATGTAAATGCCCCCATTGGGTAGATGATAGCTAGTCTAGATCAATGTAATGGATTGGAGTCCTATCTAGAATTTACAAGCACTCAATAAGAACAAGTGAAGCATGTGTATGATAAAACTGATTATACTAGGATAACTATCAATATGCAATATCTGGTAAGTAGTAGAAATGTAAACATATAAATGCATATAATCTATAAATTTTTTGTATTTATGAAATATTTGAATGTTTTTGTATTTTGATATGTTATATTATTTTTGTGTTTTTTAAGTATATGCTATGTATAAGCAAATGAAAATAAAATATGTACAAGGAGTGAGAGAGAAATAAGTATGTACAAAAGTAGAAACCATACTAACCATTGAGTCTGATGGGAGACTCACCATCACCATGGTCTATGTTGAATAAGGAAATTTTGATCATGCATGTAATGTGAAAGGGCAACTGTGAGCCCATGATCTAGTGTGTTATATAATCTGAACCTAAAGTTTCCTGAGCAGTGATGTTATGATGTTGTGGCACTAACTATGATGCCTTGTGAACTGTAGAGGTCTTAGGTACCCATATGGTAGAAGTAGAAGTTGTAGGTGGTGTAGGTGACCTATGATGAGAACCCCTAGACCCCAATATAGTTGATCTCAACATAAAACTGAGTAGAGGAAGGTCTTCAAGAATATCTAATGTATCTATGATGTAATGGTCTCTAAGGGAGAGTATGCATGCATGTAGACATTATAAAAGTAGACCTAGACTACTCTAAATACTTTAATAAACAATGTGATTTATGCATAGGATTTGTATTCTAAGCTATAACGAATAACCATGTAATATCTGGTAGTGGAACTATAACTATAACTGGTGCTAATGCTAGAAGTGTGACTAGAATCTATGCTAGAACTACCTATGAGATGGGAAGAGGATACTCATATGGGACACCCTCAATCTTAACCACCTGGTTAACATGTATATAATTCATGCATTGGTTTATTATAGATGGGATAGCTTAGAGATACAATAACCATGGTCTACATAATAACATGTCGAATACACCCACACTAGGTACTACTAGAAACTAAGTGGCTATGTGTGTTGGTCTAGCCTATAATGGAAGCATAATATCCCTGATGAAACTCTAAACATGGCCATAAAACCCACTATTGACTATATCTATATGGAATATATCCCATTTTATGTAGACCAAGTACTATAATATTGTCATGGTGCACATGCTTATGCTTGACCCATTATCAACCATAACACTATGAATAAGATGGTGGTCTATATATGCTCATATAAAGAGTACATGTAAATATGTGTCATTATCCATAATCTCCTAATCTAAAAATGTGATAAGTGGTCTAAGTGGCACTATAGTTTGATATATGCCAATAATATTATGTAGTGGATGTGTCTCCTCTATAACTATGTGATAATAAGCTAGTGTTGGATGAACCTAGTATGTATAGTGAACACTTGATGTGACCCATACCTCATTAGTAGTATGCTTTGGGAAAGGATCTAAAAATATATTAAGTGCCTTTGCCTTTGTTTATTATTTTGGTACCTCTATGGGTGTGCCCACATCAATAATATTGGCCTTAATGAGATCTTGTATCTTGTGCTTCAGACTAATGCATTTATTTCTTGTGTGGCATAGTGCCTTTTGATACTCACATAATGCATTTGAATCATAACTCTTTTAAAGAGGCCACACCATATCAACCTATTTAATGGGAGGGAGAGATATGAAATTGCATTCTAATAGTTGTTGTAGAACTCATACTAGTGACTCTGGTAAATTACTGAAGACTCTGCACTGAGCAGATACAAACGATATGGGAGAAGGCTCTTAATTTGTGTTAACTATGGTCTTTTGGCATTTTGTTTATACTCTTAATAGTTGAATTTGATCCATTTTTGTTTTTGAGTTTTCCCATTGATAATAGATTAACATCTCTTTACTTAATTATGTGGCACATATCGGTAAATATGGGAAACTTATTGAATAATATTGCTTCATGTAGTACTGGTAATAAACTCTGTTTAAATTTTTTTTTGAAGCTCTCTATTTTTCATAGGGCTAATCAATTTTGATAATATTGTCTTATATCATAAGACATAATCAACTATGAGCTCATTTATATTTTGATTTAACTGTACCACTTATGCATATGATATATTATCACTAATGTTGATAGATAAGTGTGTGAGGAACATATCTACTAAAGGATTGAATGCTATGAAAGATTTATTTGGAAAATCATAGAACCACTATAGGGCATAATCCTTGATAATGCATTGAAATATCTTCATAAGAATCCAATCATTAGAAACATAGTCCAAGCATGTTGCATGAAAGGCTTTGAGGTGATGCTTTGGGTCTCCCTTTCCATCATATAATGTGATCTTAGGTGCCATGAAATTGAATGGAAAAGGAGTTGTCACTATGTGATGTTCCAAAGGTGTATGCAAGAGAATGTTGGAATCCAAGGCATGTGATAGCTTAGTGATTCCGTACTCAAAATGTAACACCTTAGATTGTAGATAAATAACCTTTTGAATAAGGGATTATACATATAGAGGAGAAAAAATAGCCATAATTGGTGTGGCTATCACTGATATTTGAATAAAAAGCTTGGGTTGTGCTATTTGAGTTGGTTGAGTGGGCCCCACTAAAGGTGTAACAACACCATTAACTATAGGGGTTAAATATTGACCATTATTGTTATTATTCTTGATTTCTAATATGGAATATAAAATATGTACATGATCATGGGGTTGTTACTAAATTCTATCTTTGAATCCATGTAATATCTCATATTTGTTCATAATTTTATCATTATCATTAAGTGGAGGTTATGTGTCTTGATCCTAAATATGGAACTGATCTTGTTCTTGGTTATATTGTTCATCTTTAAATGCAAGGTCATTGAATTCCACATAATTTATGTGTGAAGTATTAATATCTCTAGGTATAAAAGGTTCCTTGTCCTTGTTGTAGGTTTGAATAGCTAGAATATGAATGTGCTCTATAGGATTACCACCTAGTCTAGCACTTCTTCTTAGGAGAAGAGATATAGCTTTTTTAGATGTCATATAACAAATAAATTAAAATAGAGATACTATAATACAATATATGAATTTTGAATAATTAATAGTAGTTAATGAAAATAGGAGAAAAAAGGATACAAACCCTAAGAGTATTTAGGGTTAGGGTTTTGGAATCTAAGGTTTCTTTTCCAACAATTTAAATTAGATTCAAAATAAATTGAAACCCTAATGTAAAATTGATTTTAAATAGATAGGTTGTCTAGATAAAATCAAAAAATCAAAAGTATTCAAACCTAAATTTATTGCACAACATTTGGATGAATTCAAGTAAGGATTTGATGCAATATTCAAAGTAAGATAGGTTTACCAAATGATTTAACCTTTTAGGGTTTACACATGTAATTCCTATGTTTGATTAAGGGGTTGAGATTCCTAAATTAGTCAAATAAATATGAAATAATTAAGTATTGATTTGTTATGACCTTTGAATTTGTTTGACTTTCTAATAATATCAATAAATAGGCATAAATGGAGACTTATCTAAATATTGACTGTCATAGATGATTTAGGTTATGAAATTTGAGATCTGGGCTAGTAGTTTATGTCATCAATAGGATTTTGTTATTTGTCTACTCACTAGATAGTAGCACCTAGTTTGGATAGTAGTACCATCTATGTGTAGTGTCCTCAATGTGGAATTAATGTCCTCTTTATGGGATTATTCTTATTTTTTAGGAGCCCCTATGCCTATGTATGTATGTATTATTCTTTCATGACTGAAACCTATAGCTTTATGTTGTACCTGAAAACCTGATTTGATGTGCAAACCCTAATCTCCTTGAAATAGAGCATGAGTAATAATTTTGAGTGTGTTATTGGGATGGACTGGATATCCTTAACACCCCACTATGTAGAGAGTTGCCTACATACCAATAATCCTAAGAGGGATCACGTCTAATGTATTTATCCCACCTAGTGATTGATGTATGTGCAAGTGAATGCTAGTATGAAAGTGGCCTTGGATGCCTTGAATGTGCTTGACCTTTTAAATGCTTGAAAACTATACTTAGGGCTGATATAAATGGTAGTATGTAGAAATTAGGGTATAATAGGGATTAAATACCTTGATTTTGCATAAATTTGTCTTTAGTTTGAATAACTTCTGCATTTATTTTCCATTTAGTGAATAGAAGTGGATTCAAATTATATTTATAGGATTTTTTTTCTTTTATGGATAAGAAAATGATCTTAGGTTGACCTTTGGAGGGGCACACATTTGAAAAATTATCCATTGGAAAGATCTAGGGCTAATGATAGTAGCACCTAGTTGGGGACACTAGCACTATGTGGCTATAGTGTCCCAAATGTGACACTAATGTCTTCTTTATAGATTGCTAATAAATTTGGATTGGGTTTTGAGATAACAGTTCTAGGACTATGTTATGATTGGTTGTAGGTGACTATGTTCTATTAAATTAATGGTAATGTAAGTCTAATGCTCAAGGATAGGTCTATGGCTAGCCTAGGGATAGGGTAACTCAAGTCACTCTCTTAGCATCCAATTACTACTTTTAGATGATTATAGTGCTCATAAAAATGTAAGAGTAGGTAGATGTGATCATGTAAGTGAAAAAGAAACTATAACCTAAGAGATATTTCATAGTAATAAAGTGGATTTCCATATAGAATGTGCATTGCAAACATTATAAGATAAATGTTTTAAATTGTTTAAATCAGTTTGAAAAGTAATAGGTCAAGTCTCCAAAGTAAAAATAAAGACAAAGAATATAAGAATGTTTGAAATTTTGGATAGAATAAGTAGAAAAAAAAGTAAAATAAAAAATCTATGGACAAAATAAAATGCAAGTAGCTAACCAAAAACTTTATTAGAGGAAAGCTCTTATGGAGTCCCTACATAAAGGGTATATCCACTTGCTTCATTTTTTGATAAACTACCAATTGAAATAGGATGTCATTATGTAGAGTTATTTAATTCATTATATTGTATCAAAGGTGATGCATGATTCATATCATTCATAATTGTATTATATGTGCTTGTTGGAATATTCCCTACTTTGTGCTCTTGTGTTGTGATTATGTTCTCCTTTGAAATGGTGATCATTGCACAATATTTATTAAATGTTAAAGAATCATAATTAGCACTTAGTGTATCTCCCATTAATTTTTTCCATGATCTTCCAAATATTACATTATATTTCTCTAAAGTAATATCAATGTGAAATAATGTTGAACATGATTTAGGACCAAGAGTGATTGGTAATGTGATAGATCCTATATAATGATTTAGTTTTGTAGCTTCATTGAGATGCAGTGTATCATGCTTAGGATATTTGAGAATAGATAGGTTGTATATGTTAGCTTATTGTAATCATGTAACCACAAAATTGGTGCATTGTTTACCATCTATAAGTGGTTTAAAAAAAAAACGCTATAGATAAGAAAAATGTTGTTTTGTTTCCTCTTTGTGAACCATATTTTGAGGAGTAACTTTAGAAATTGAGTCTTTCTTGGAAATGCATTATTTAGGAATAATGTTTTGAAAATAATTTGATCTTGTTTTGGTAAATTTACCTTTGAATGTGGCTTTACATTTTGATTTCTCTATTTACACCTTTTCCTTGGGAGATGTGACCATTATATTAGGAGAAATATATGAGTTAATTTATTGTGATATAGACTTAGATATGGTATTACAATTATTTGAAATATTTTGTAGATCATGTTGATTGGAAATGTGTTCTTTTTCCTTATTTTGTATATAATAAATATCTCTATACTTATCATCTCCAAAACACGTGAATAAAGAATGAGATAAAAATTCATTTTCATCTATGGGATCAAAACTTAACTTGAATTTGTGATCATATATTATTTATTATGTATCTTCATCATAAATTCTATATTATTCCTCAATATAAGAAAAATAATCTTTAAAATTGACCGATAATGGTAGTTCTCTAAGAGGCTCTTATATTTTTGTAGGAATTGACACTTGTTGCTTATCTTCCTTGACATGCTCTTATATTTTATTAGGAATTTGAGTAACTTATGGGATATTATTTACATTACTTGATTCACCCAATTCATAACATGAATTTATACCATTGGAATTAGTTTCTCAGGTGGTATGATGGAGACCTTATTGGATTGTGATTATGTCATTTTGTAATATCAAAAAGTTACATCATCAACTATAAAGGTATACTTATGTGTATCATGTAAAAATTTGATGCATATATGGAATACATATGGTATAGATTCCATTACATGAATCCAAGGCCAAACCAAGAGTATATTATATTGTAATTGATCGTGTATGATTTGAAAAACAATAGATATCATTTTAGGGCCCAATAGTAAATCTAATGTGATAGTTCTCAATATTTATTTTTGAGTGTTGTCAAAGCCATGTATAGGTTTATTGGATTTTTAGATTAGAATTATTGAAGCCTAATTTATGTATGAAGTCATATCTAAAAATATATATCCTAGGATCATTTTAAACCAATGCACACTTGATTATCTTTCCATATAGAATTTGAATCAATAATGAAATATTTTGCTTAATGATATGATTGGGAGTTATATCTTATTATCAATTTAATTAATAGTAATATAAATATCCTTGAAGGTATTCATGATAGAATAAAATTAAGTTAGTTGTGTATCCATAAGAATAGTGGCAATACATATAAAATTTATTTGTAAGCTAGCATTTTCTTTAATAGCTCTAGAATAGAAATATTGGATAGGGTATTACATAATTTGTCAATGATATCACACATAATGGGATGATAAACTTGCTTTGAAGATGGTGGAGGTGGGAGAAGAAAATTATGACTAGTAGGATTGGATTTAGTAGGTAAGGGTGGTCTCCCTATTCTAGTTTGCACAACATGGACATGGGAATCTAATATGAGCCTTGGACAAATAATGGGAATTTATTGACAAATATAAGAGGGTTGAGGGCAAGGAAGAGGAAGAAAAAAAGGGTTTTGTAGATGCTCTTTGGTGTCTATTTATGATAATAAGTAACTCATATAGGAACTTATAATCATAAGTATTAATAGTAGGTATGATCTTAGGAGATGACCTAGGTTAGATTTGCTCATAATAGTAAACTATTATTTGTATCCACAACCTCTTTTTTAAATATCATGTGAAATGTTCATGTATTATTGTTCCCAAGGAATATTATATTTGACAAAACCTTCTTTTTATTATTATAATATTTTGGGAGTACATTATGTGATATCGTAAAAATGATAATTGAAAAGTGCATGAGGATATATACTATATTTTTTTTTTGATATCTAAGGATTCAAAGAAGATCCTCCATTAACGAAGGGTAACTTGCTCCTAGTACCTCAAGAGTCACATCTTCCCCTTAGCCACAACACATCACAAGGTACTCAATAAGAAATTAACTTGAGAGCTAGGTGACCAAAGTCGTTGATCCTACCTATCCCCTCGAGCTAACCCTTAGGGCTATAATTATACATTTTATTTTCCTACTTAGATTGACATTTTATCCATGTAACAACATAATGGACAACATGATGAAAGGGGATATAATATGTAATAATGAATTTCATAATTATATGCAACATATGAAAGAAACCTTCAATTATTTATCCCATTATAAATAAAATACAAATAAATAGCAAGGTTTAATAGGTCATCTAGGCAAGGGTTTGAATGCTTGTTTAGGACATCAATTATACTTGTTGATTCATAGATTAGTGTCAACCCATTATTTCAAAGCATTGACTATAGAGGCTAAATAATACATGTATCCCACTATCATGTCTTTGATGGTAAAATGTGAGTAATTTCCTTGGGTGATACACTCCTCTCAAGTGCACCAAAAATCAATTTGTTAAAGAGCTTTCTTAAGGTGTAAAAAAGGGACCCTAGACATTTCAAATATATTATAAGGTATGGGGAAACTAAAATCCATGTTTAGTGTTTTAAAATAACTTAAGTATTAGGGTAGTACCCCACACACCATGGTATTTATAAAATAGATAATTTTTTAGCCCATAACAACATTAATTAAGTAGTTTTATAACTACTATAACAGAGTTGTGTATATACTAAAACTAAATATTCATAGCATCTCAGTCTTGTACATTTGACAAATATCAATCAAGGCTTTACCCTTTAGTTCTATACCTTCATGTTATCAAAAGGATCATATTCATCATCTCACTATGCTTGAATGCTTATCTCTTAATTCAATACATATCATTATAATGACCCAAGTCTAATGTACTATACATAAATCTTGAAAAATGATAAACATCATTCAATGTCAGTTTTAGATCCATATCTATTTTCTATCCTTCTAGACACTATCCACCATAGAGGGACACTATCATCAATGGTAGTGTCCAAGTCATTTTTTTATGTCTAGTAGCCAAATATCATCCAAATTACAGAATGATTGAAACCCATGGGTCAGCCTAATTATCATATTGAACCCTACCATGAGATATTTTCAAAAGGTGTGGTATAAATACAAGTCTAATCCTTCTCATTCCTCATCTTGAAAATACCAAGCACACACCTATCAAATATAAATCCATCTATTTCATAAGATATTTATTATTCCTTATTCATACCTATATTCATATCAAGCATAATAGTATTCATATCATAGGTTTGATGCATTAAAATAACATCCCATGAGCGATATTTATTAAACTATAAGATAGATCACTATATACATCTTAAAATTTATTACACCCTTATGTACACACTTTCTCACACATAAGAAACAAATACATAAGTTTGAGGCATTCTTTTAAGTATTGTCCATGTAGGCAATGTCTATTAGCAAAGGGGTCTTTGGGGTAGCTTGACATTGTGATCCCATTAACCCATTTTTTAGTAAACTCATTCTAAGGGTGAATAAGGGTGAAGAGATAAGGTTTAATCAATAAAAAAATAGTGACAAATTTTATCCTAAACATAATTAAAACATCATAAAGGTGATAAGAAACCCAAAATAATGAAGTTAGTTACATCTAGATTCAACCATTATTATTTATTAGACAACTACATCATTTTTAGACACTAGCGTCAATGTTAGTGAAATATGATGGTAGTGTTTGCAACCACAAAAGTACAATTTATAGAATTTGATGACTAATGCTTTTCACTTTTTTCCAATCTAGATATGTCTACACTTAGTAAACCAACTAAGTACCATTATTTATTATTTATTGCAATATATTTCAATAGATGTAATTTACCATTTTTAGCAATCTTAGTTGTATAAATTTAGAATATTATTTATCAAAGTTTCTTATTAATTGACCTGCTATAGATTAATTTATCACCCTTGTGTTATAACTAATCTATATTTATTAACCCTAGATACCCCACATATATAAACATTTAGGGTTAAACATTTGGTGAACTTGACCTTTGTGACTCTTTATGCAAACCTTAGATTGCCTTAGAGTATTAAGCCTTTTGAGGTTTTTTTTTAATTATTTTTTAGACTTATTATATTAATTATATGCAACCTTGGCATAGCCCTAGATTAGATGGTGTTTTTATTGAACACTTGTATCTTCCTATTTTCCCAGCTAAGATGGATCAAATCAATGAAGTATCAAATCATATGCCTAATAAAAGAGATAATAATGAAACTAAAAAAATACTAAAGAGGTTATCATATAAGATGATTATGATCCTAAAAATAATTAGCCTAGTTCCAAAATAAACATGAAAAAAATATCAAGAGCAAGTACAATTTATTGTTATGTTTCAAGAGCTTATCCATAAAAACATCAAAGATCTTGATGATATAGTCAAAACCATATTGGAAACTTAAAAATAAAAAAATAGAGATGAAAAACCATGTGCATCTATTGATCATGATATTAGAGCTATGTGACATCCCCATATTAATGTAACCCTCTAATCAAGTACATCATCACTTACTACATACAAAGGGGGCATATGTTATGTATTTACACCATTGTTGCTTGAAATAAATCTTATTATTGATATATCCTCCATGGGAACTATTATCACTTCAACCCAATTACCAGTTTCAATGCCTATATCAATTCAAGCCATGAATACACCTCCTTTTATGAATTCTCAAACTTCAAATCTTAGTGATAAAAATGTGAAAAAACTTTTACAAACTATAAAATTTTTTCAAGCTAAGGTTACTAATATTGAGAAAAATTCTATGAAGTTACCTTATGCTATTAATTCATAAGAGGTGTTACATAATCCTCTTGCACTTGAAATATATTTACACCCTTTGATAACTAGTTTTGTTTCACTTAATTTCATATTTTTATGATGGCAAAGGTGATCTTAAATATCATATTTGATATTTATATGTGGCATGTCTTGATTATGCCTCCAATGATAAACTTTTGATCAAATTATTTCCAAGGAGTCTCAAGGACTATGCTTTACAATGGTTCTATGATTTACCACTGCAATCATATAACTCATTTAAACCTTATCAGTTTAATTACTATCATATTTCTCTATCAACATCACTAAAAAAATGTCATATGCTCAAATTACAAAGATCAAATAAGGAACCAATGATCCTATCAATGAATGTGTTTTATGATACATAAAATGTTGGCCAAAATGATAAATCCAATGGTAGATAAAGAACTTCAAGACATATTCAAGAAAATATTTCTTGCCCCATTACATGAGTCTATTATTTTTAAAAAGTACAAATCTTTTGATGGCTTTTAGATATTATTCAATACTATGAAATTAAACTTATTTATTTGAATAAGCTTAAGTATGTAATGAACACATCTACTACATCTAATACCAAGTTTCATATCAAACCAATCTATAATGGGAAACCTATAAAACCTAAAAAATAAATAACCACAATGGTTTACGTAGTGTCATAATAACCTAATCGGCTCATTTTATCCAATGCATCTAAAAGACAATTTACATAATTGCTTAAGTCTTTAACTTATTTACTTAAGAATATTATGGAGTTTCATCTCATATCTCTTCCTCCTCCCATAGAGGTTTATATGAGTTGGCCTTTACCCAAAAGATATGTTATGAATGCATAATGTGACTATCACCAATGCCCTATGCATTCTATGAATAAATGTTATTATTTGAAGCATAAGATTCAAGACCTTATCAATGACCAAAATATTACATTTGATGTTCTTATAAAGGATTTAGGTTCACAAGAAGGTGGTCACCATAATCATAATATATTTAACAATACTCTACAAGATCATTCTAAGAAGGATATAAAAGTGCAAATGATATACAATGCACATCCTCTTTCATCACATTATGGACATCTATTATATGGAATTATCGGTACTTATACATGCACATTACCTCTTATATTTTAGATACATTCTATTACATTTGATGTTAATGTAATAGTGGATGATGACTTAGATATTCATTCATTATTTATTTGAGCATACCTTGATCATAAACCTATACATAATGTCATGATTGATAATGGTGCTAGTGAGAATGTATATATAATGACACTACTTACATATTTAAGATATACACATGATGATTTACACCCTTTGACCAAAATAGAAAAAACATTAATTATTTATTTGAGCATATCTTAAGCATCAACCTATACATAGTGTCATGATTGAAAATGGTAATAGTGATAATATATGTACCATGACACTACTTACACATATACACATGATGATTTACACCCTTTGACCAAAATGGTTAGAGCATTTGATGGCACAAAATAACACATTATTGGTGAAATTGATTATCCTTTATAAGTTGGTACAAAGAATGTGGTTACCACATTTTTAGTTATACCATCTATAGGAGTCCTTGATATGTTATTGAGATAACATTAGATACATAAACTTTGTGTAGTACAATCCAAATTACATGGGTGTATCAAATACATTCATGCCAAGAGAGTAGTCATAGTTACTAGAATTACATATGAACATCCACTCGAACAAGATAAGTTTATTCCAAGATAACTAATCATCAAACCTATTAAGGTTAATCCTTCATGAAATTATAAGTAATAAGAAATCCCATTTATTAGGTGACCCATATTTGAGAGGAATTTACACCAGAGACATATAATGGATTCCATGAAATCTTTATCTATGCATACATAATGATTAAATAAAAAATTTCCAATTATTACTACCCCAAATAAGCCATACATCACTAAATAATGGGTTCCATGAACCCCTATTCCTTCTATTATATCTTCATGACCACCGAGTCCTATTAAACACATGCATAATGCTACATATTTTGTAAATCCCTATATGACACCTATGCATGTTCCATGGCATTACCACCAATTTCACATACCATATTTTTAGCTTGGATCTACCTATGATCATACCTTGGATAGGATCATAAGATAGATTATTTTCTATAAAATAGTCCAAAACTGCAAAAACATACAAATAATTCACAAATACCAAAAATATTCAACATTCTTAGATTTTATTAGCTTATTGGCATATATGTTATTTGATTTTTTTTAGTAGATAACATATCACTTCATTCCTATATACACATATGTTTCACGTTGTTTCTCTAAAATTTGTCTATTTCAAGTCTAAAGAAAAATAGAGAAGAATGATAGGGACAAGTGATTAGAATGAACCTAGATTGGTTTGTGCACCATATCTAGACATTGTGAGAAATTCCTATTTGGCTGGGGAGGACTACCTAAAAGTAATAAAGCACTACCAAAAAATATTTGTTAGTAGATAAATGAGTGGGATGTCAAGCTACATGCTTGTTCTAGGAAGTGTGAACCTTCTTTAGAGATGATAGTCCACTTTTTAGAGACAAAAAAGTAATAAATAACTAAAATAAAGGTAAAGAGAGAGTGAAAGAGAGATAATGTTACCATTATTCATAACCTGAGTGCAAAAAAAGTGATAGAGTGTAGGTGGTATATTCCATTTGTATTTTAGAAGGTGTTTGAGTAGGTTTTAGAAAGGTTAATAAATGCACAGTCACTGATGTCGATAAGGGAGTGACTGATATCAATTATATAGTCAAGGTTAATGGGTGAAGGTGACTGATGTCAGTTAGGCTATTGAGGTTGGTAGGGGAAATAATTACTTAGGAACTTGTAGAAAGTTTTTTTAGGTCTAGGAAATGGTTTTGGTTAGGTCTAAGAAGTTGGAGAGAGAGTTGTGTGAGAGAGTATGGTTTAGATGGATTTGGTCAGAGTTTTGGTGTGTTAGGTTAAGAGGAAACAAGTAGGGAAGATTTGTAACTCCCTCATAGGGATTTAGTTAGGAATGTGTAAATCAATGAATAGTAGATGTATAGTGATAGCAAAGTAACTGCTTAAAATACCTATAGAGTAAGTGATATACTTAGCTATAGTAGTGACTAAATGATAAGTGCCAGATGGATGGCTCCTATAAAGTAGTATAAACTGATGCCCTAAATAGAGAAAACAAATGGGCGTTACTAGTCCTCAAGATCTTATTTCCTAATTTGGATTGACTTATGTAAGATAGTAGTAGGTTAGGATATCTAAAGTTGAATTCTGAGAGCTTGGATACAAATAAGGAGTTTTCTTGATTTATATTGACCTAAACATAAGGTTGGAGTTTGGATTATATAACTGATGTTGATGATCCCATCGATGTCAGCCATGGGTTGATCGATGTTGGTGGCCTTAGAATAGGTAAAACTACTATTTTTGGCCAATTTTTTTATTGTTCTTCATGCCAAGTGTGGCACCCATTAAAAAATGGTAAACATAAGAGGTTAAGAAGTGTGTAGTTAGTTAGGAATTCAATTTTGAGGTGAGAATAAGTCTTGGGTAGTTAGGATGAGGGGACCAGGTCTTGAGGTGACTCATCAAGTGAGAATTAGTCTTAGGATGTGGTGGCCAATAAGGTGGGAAAAGGGGTTTTTAATTAAATTAATTATATATTTCAAATTACTTAAATATTTTAGGGGTAAAAGCATGGGTTAGGGAGGCTAATTATTATTATTAAAATAGGGCTCAAGGGGGGTTTTGACATAGGGAGTTACACACATGTGTGTGACATAATTTTGGTGTCTACATTTGCCCCTTTTTGTCTTGTAATTTGCACTGACAAGTTATAAAAACAAAAGGATTTAGATACTCTAAGTATTGGATGAAGTATCCCCCCTCAAAATGGGAATTGTTGGAGGAGAAACCAAAATCAGTTACTGGTTTGATAAGAATTGAATTAGGTGAGTGGAGGAGAACATGGTATCACTTCTTGTGCATATAATACTATAAGCTATATTCAACAAAGTCAAGAATAGGTAAGGTTAAAGAAGACTTGGATAGAAATAACCAAAGCACAATTTGTTAGTGATAGCTAAGAAGGTCAAAAAAATAAAAGTTGTAGATCTAATGGTCTATGTGTGCTAGGTATTCAAGGTAAGAAGTTCCATTGGGAAACACAAAAAGGTTGTAGGTGATAGGATGATCTTGGTTTCCATCCAAAACACCTAATATACATATATGTGTATAATAGCCAATTATAGTGGAATAGCATAAGTGGTCAACATAAGCAATGCAAGGTTGGTGTAGAAGGGTCAATGAGTGAGGAGATATTAATGATCTCTAAGCAAAGTCATCATGGGGGAGATTTAAGTGATCTCTAAGGGTGATTTTTATAGTTGGGGATATATATATATATATATATATATATATATATATATATATATATATGATCTTCAAGTTGGTGGTTGTGGTTGAGGAGATATACATAATCTTTAAATTATCCCAGAGTATTGGTAAAGTATAAAAAGTTAGTTTGTTAGTGGAAACATTAATATAATGGTGTCGATGTTGATGATGTCACTGATGTTGGTAGTAGATAGTGTCGACATTGGTGGCTTGGGGAAATGTTGTTAATGTTGGTAGGCTTAATTGTCAATATCAGTGTATTAGGTCAAGGATGTCAACATTGACAACTGATTAGACCTAACAAAAGGAGGTTTGGTAGCTGACCAAACTCATTTGTAACTTGTGATTGGACAAAAATAGAGCTCTAACTATGATTGAGATTGTTGAGCTAGGAGGGGACCCAGTAAGAGGCATGCCACCATAAGAGCCAATTTTACTAGCCCAAAGGAGATGAAGAGATTAGGTAAGAGTCTTGATGATTTGGTTTTGAATGTGAATTGGTTTATTTACTTTGGTAGGTTAATTTGAGAGTTGGGGGGAAGAAAATGTTAGTAGAGGGGTAGGAAATTGGGTAGGGTAGTTTTAGGGTAAGTTGGGAGGGATTTGTGGTAGTTTTAAGGTAAAATGTGAATTTTTAGGGATAGGTCATTCAGCCTTAGGGTTGAACCAGTTAATGACATTAGTGGGGTCCACTGATGTCGATCGTTATGACACTGATGTCGATCGACACCAAGCACTAATATCAACATTAAAATTGACATCGATGACTATGAAAAACCAAAAAATAAGAGAAAGGATTAGTTTAGATCCTTAATTAAAGTAGTCCTCTAACCTAATGGTTGAGCTAGCCTCAGAAGACCCCGTGTCAACTAAGTGCTACCTACATAGACCGGTTTAGGGCCTTAGGCAAATGTAATTCTCCTAGAGCCTAGGGAAAAAGATCTAAAGCATGGATAAAAAGTGTGTTAGGGGAAATGGGTAAAAAGGTAAGTTGAGATATGTCAAGAGGCCTAAGGTCTAAAAAATAGGGCATAGAGCTAAGGATTAGGGATATAGGCCATGAGGCCTAGAGTTGTGATAGGCAATTAGGTCTAGGGTAGAGAGAGAGAGAGAAGAGGTAGTAAAGCCCAAGGTAGAGAGAAGAGAGTAGGGTAGTTAGTTAGGTGGGTATATGGTTGAGCTAACCTCAGAATACCCTATGTCAATTGAGTGCTACCTATATAGCCTAGTGGAGGGCCTCAGACCAATGTAGTTCTCCCAGAGAGAAGGGAAAAATGTGGTGATAGATTATATTAGATAGTATGTAACTTGAGTTGTGTGTGTATGGATACAAGTGAGGCTAGAGTTGACATTATGGGATCATCTACTAAGGATGTTAATGTGTATGAGGAGGGATGTCACCCTAGATGAGTGGGACTATATGGAAGATATGGGGTTAAGAGGAGTACGATGATATTTTAGAGTCGCACGAGATGTGAGATTGACGACAACACTGATCGAGAGGTGGAGTCACACCACCAACAGCTTTCATCTACCGACTAGAGAGTTGATAGTGACATAGGAGGATGCATATAAGATATTACAGTTACCACTCCAAGGTGAGATCTTCACATGCTCAAGAGAAGAGCATGATATGTACATGGTGGCATCATATGGAAAACATGTTAGTGAGGTGACATATCATTCAGTGATTTTTGCCTATGAGCCACTTTATATGGCTGATGAGGAGCAAAATCATCTAAGCATCTTGATGATGATATTGATCATAGTGTATGCATTACTAGATGTAGATGGTGATATATTTTTGATTGGATTGATAGGTGTCCTAGCATAAATGGTTGAGTAGTGGACTATTTTTACATGGGGACTAGTGTTTTTGGCTTAGTTATACAGAGAACTATGGGGTTTGAGACTATGATGGTGGTATAGTTTGTGTGTCAACCATCTAATGAACTGTTGGGCATAAGATCATATCATGGTGACACAACCATTGGGGATACCTACCATGATTCTATTTAGCTTTAGGGTTAGTTTTAGATGGTGGAAGGATGGTATGGCACATACCCAAGTAGACAATGTAGTGTGTAACATTGCTTATTATAGGTGCATGATTGAGGGTTTGGTCCTTGCAGATATTTTATGGAAACCCTACCTAACATACCCCATATTTAGAGGATAAGAATAGTAGCTGGTTAGATTACAGAGCTTATTATGGGTTAGGGGGAGACAAGCCAATGAGCTAGAGATGGTACTCATGGCATGGGTTAAGAGGTAGTTTAGCCTACTTTAGGATGTACCATCTAACTTCTCTTGATATATGAGGGATGATATAGAGGCACCCATACCTTTTCCTTAAGAGACAGATGGGCTAGATGCTAAAGAGTTGCCATAGGGCCAAATGTAGTTGATCTAAGGTGTATAATGGCATATATGGCTTGGTGGGTCAATTTACATCCTGTAGTTGAGGTTAAGAGGCCACCACCAAATTTATAGGGTGTGGTAAGGGAGAGAGATGTATTCATAGAGGCATGGGATGCAATAGTGTAGGTTAGAGATGCAGTGTAGGCACATGTATTATCCTTATAAGGATAGGTGGAGACATTACAGGGTTAGGTGGGGGAATTACAAGGCCAAGTTGAGGCACTATAGGGCCAAGTCAGGGTGTTACAGGGGAAGGTTGTTACATTGATAGTGGAGAGGGACAGTTTGAGAGTAGTAGGTTAGGCTACTCCTCCTCCACAATAGGGACTAGTAGAGGCTTGGCCTTTAGTTGGTGTGATGGGACCACTCTAGACCATATCCCTGGCAAGATATACTACTACCCTTGATGAGATTGCCTATTATAAGAGGGACATTAGGGAGTTTTTATAGATTCAAATTTATTCCAAGTTTAGAGAACAGGAGAGATCTGTGTCATGTGCTATAACTTCTAGCTCACATAGATATAGATGCGCTGAGAGTGGTGATGACACTGCTTCTTCTCAACCACACAAAGAGCCTTAAGGACTTTGAGTGTAAGAGTTTACCCTTTTTGGTTATATATGTTATATGTACACTGGCCTATGTACCAAAGATGTGAGATGTATAATTTGAGAGATAGATGATATTATGATGATGTATTGATGGACATGTATTCTGAGCGTATATATATATATACATATATATATATATGTATATATATATGTATATATATATATATGTATATATATATGTATATATATATATATATATATATCTATATGTATATATATATATATATATGTATATATATATATATATATACATATATATATATATATATACATATATGTATATATGTATATATATATATATATGTATATATATATATGTATATATATATATGTATATATATATATATGTATATATATATATATGTATATATATATATGTATATATATATATATATATATATGTATATATATATATATATATATATATAGATATATATTTTGAGATGCATTTATTGTGATTGTGATGATTATATTTATGTAGATAATTATGTTAATGTTATGTTAATTTTGATGTTAATATTGATCATGTTAGTTGAGTTAGATTAGAATTTACCATATATGTGATGGTATATGCATAGTTGGTTTGTTAGTTTCATCTTACCACTTGTCCATATTTGTGATGGTGTATGCTTAAAATGAATAGGTTGGGTATGGTAGTTTATTTCAACATTTTTCCATATTTGTGATGGTGTATGCAGTAGGCTTGAGAGTGCTTGTATAACATTTTCATCTCAATAGAGAGATCAACATGTGATTTGGATGGGAAAATAAAGAGGAAAAATGCTCATGTATTGGCAAAGACCATAATCACAATATAAATAGGCTCAAGAAAATGATCCTCTTTCATGCCTTGCAGCATTGGACCATTTAATTTGTTATATAAGCATCGTGTTTACCTTATGTTGAGTGAGTTTAAATTCCATTAAAAGAGTATTAGGGAAAATGTTTGGGTAGCATAACCTTAGAAGTGGGGATGATATGCCCCTATTGTGGGTGACTTTAGAGCTACTATAGGCAAGTCCATGACTTAAAGCTTTTTTTTTGTGTGTGTGTAAGTTGATTAATGTAAGAAGCCTATAATGGGATTGTGTATGTGTAGAGGTTGTATAAAGATGATCAATATGAGAATATTTTCATTTGTATTCCTCTTTGAGAACAAATTTTGGCCTAGCCATCCTTCAAGGGAGTGGTCTAAGCATTTATCTTTGATTTTTAAATATCTATCCTTCAAGGGAGTAGTCTATTGATTTTAGTAAAGAGAAGTTACATAACTATCATTCAAGGGAATAGTCTATGTTGATAAATAAGACCTTAGAGATTAGAACTTGTATACATATCCCCCCCCCCCCTTTTTTTTAGCTTTTTACTTTTAGTCATGGATAAGACTATAGAGGCTTAGGATTTTTACACATTGAGGGAAAAACCATAACACTTTGTAGGTTAACTAAGTGTGTAGGAGTAAGGGTGAAGAGAAAGGGAGATGAATGTAATAGGGGTGCTCAAGGGATGAGCTCAAGTTAAACACAAGGTGAAATGATGCTTAATTAACAAAAGAATGGTCATAGGTGTAAGGCTTTTAAAGGCTCAGGTTCTGGACTTCCTTCAAGAGAAGACAAGTGATAAGTTCCTGAGCCATATTTGTGAATTATAATGTAGGGTCCAAGCTAATTAGGAGTAAACTTACCCCATTTTATTTTCTCCATGTTTGTCACATGTTGATTTTAATTTAAGACGAGATCTCCAATATTAAAATTGTACTCTTTGAGGTTTTTGTTATAAGCATGTTTGATATGCTCTTGATAGATTTGGAGGTGGTTGAGGGCTATGAGACGGTGCTCATAAATTAATTTGAGTTGAGCCAAATGTTCTTGGAAAAAATCATCATTAGTATGTCTTTTAGAGAAATATGAAGAGAAGGAATCTGAACCTCAAGAGGTAAAATAACCTCCATCCCATATACCAAGGAAAAAGGTGTAGCACCCTTAGGGGTTCAAATGCTAGTGTGGTAAGCCCATAAAGCAAAAAGAATGTGTGTGTGCTAATCCTTGCCCATATCATTGACTACCTTCATCAAAATTTTGGTCAATGTTTTCTTAGAAGCTTCTGCCTATTCATTTTCTTATGTATAGTATGGTGATGAGAAGCTTAATTTGATTCTGAATGTATCACAAAGACTTTAGATAATGTTATTTTTGAAATATTTGCTATTATATATTATAATTCTATGAGGGACACCAAAATAAAAAATGATGTGATGGTTGATAAAATCAACAATTTTGTCGGCCTTAGTAGAAATGAGAAGAATGGCCTCAACCCACTTCATGAAGTATTCAGTGGTAGTAATGATAGAATGATGATAGAGGGAGGAATGAGGGTTAATATCCCCGATCTAATCTCCATTGGGAGGAAGGCCAAAAGTCTTTGGTGACTTGTAATGTATGAATAAAAACATGAATGAGGTTAGCATGTTATTGACACTTGATGTAACACCAAATGTAATCAACATAGTCTTGATGGAGTGTGCGCCAAGTCAAAGGATATGCTTGGCAACTACATGACCATTGAAATGTCTACCAAAAATCTCATCATGGACTTCCTTAATAACAAAGGAAGTCTCAGTACTAGTGAGGTATTTGAGAAGGAGACCATCAAAACCTCACTTATAGAGAAGTCCCCCTAACATAGTGTAATGAGCAGCAAATTTTATGAAAGCACGTCTCTCATTATTGGAGAGATTAGAAAGGGTAATAAAAAAGAAATATAATTTGTGAGTTGTTTGTACCATAAGTCATGTGGCTTGGATGTTACATTTTTTATAAAGAGGATGTTAGTTGATATATATGAGGGTAATGTTAAGTAATGCATGGTGACATATATTTTCAAGGAAGATGATGAGGAGGGTATGTGTGAGGCAAGTGAAGCTATTGTGTCAACAAATTTTTTTGTAGATCGAGGAACAATTTATAAGAGATAAGAGTCAAATGATCCTAATAGCGTATCTACATGATGTTTGTACCACTACAAAATCTCATTTTTGCATAGGTAGGAACCATTAACCTAGTTAACCACTAGTTGAGAATCACTAAAAATGGTTATGGATTTGATACCCAAGAAGAGAGCTATTTGAAGTCCTAAGATCAAAGCTTCATATTCAGCCATATTATTAGTGCATTCAAAATCTAGTTTAAATTAGAAAGGCATAGGCTCGCCATCTAGAGGAATAAGAATGACTCCCACACCTCCACCATATTGACATTTAGACCTATTGAATAACATCATCATTTGATAGGAAATGTCATCGGTGGAGAGCATTGTGATGGATTCATCAGGGTATTTGAGGTTTGAAGGTTGGTTATCAGGCAAAGGGGTGGCATCTTATTGGTCAATGATTGTTTTCCCCTTAATAGACTTTTCTTGAATGAATTCTAAGTAAAATTTAGAAAGGAACATGAGCCACTAAGCTACACATTGGTTATTATATGGATTGGAATGCATGTATTTGATGGGATCAGTATGGATGACCACATAGGTTTTATGATTTAGGAGATAATCGTAAAGTTTGAAGGCTAAAAATACCAATGTGAGATAAAGTTTTTTCATATGGGTATATTGAGTCTCATAATCAATAAGTGTATGGATTATGTAGTAAACCACTTGCTCTCAATGTTGTTCATCTTGATGTGCAATCATAACACCTAGAGAATGGTCTATTATAGAGATGTAAAGGTAGAAAGGCTGATTTTCCTTAGGTGGAATAAGAATTGGTGGGGAAAGGAGGTATTGTTTGAGTGCATCAAAAGCTTCTTGGAAATCTATATTCTAATAGAAGGAAACATCATTTTTGAGGAGATGGTGAAAGGGTTGGCAATGATCTAACAACTAGGAGATGAAGTGATGAATTGATTGAAGTTTACCTTATAGGCTATAGAGTTGTTTGATATTAGTAGGTGGAGGCATCTCTAGTATTTCTCTAACCTTAGTAGGTTCAACTTCAATACCACAAAGAGAAATGATAAAACCTAAAATCTTACTAGAATGAACACCAAAAACATATTTATTTGGGTTTAATTGAATGTTATATTGGAGGAGATGAGTAAATATGGTTTTGAGAATCATCAAGTGATCTTGGTGAAGTTTAGACTTGCCGAGTAAGTCATCCACATAATATTCCATAATTTTGTGTAGGAGATCATGGAAGATGTAAGTCATAACATGTTTATAAGTGGCACCAATGTTCTTCAGACCAAAAGGTATGACCTGATAATAGAAAGTTCCCCATGGGGTAATGAAGGTTATCTGGTGCTAATCCTCAAGAGAAACTAGGATTTGATTATATATAGAGAACCCATCCATAAGTGATAGCATCTCATGGCTAGCTATTAGATCAATAAGTTGGTCAATACTTGGTAATGAGAAGTTATCTTTTGGATAAGCAAGGTTTAGATCATGATAGTCAGTGCAAATGTGGATTCCCCTAGCCACTTTTTTGATAAGAAAAATATTGGAAATCCATTATAGGTAGTCGATGGATTGGATAAATTTAACAAAAAGGAGGTGTTGGAGCTCTTCTTTGATAAGGAGAGCAATATGAGGATGCATTTTTCAAAGCTTTTGCTTAACAAGTTTATCATCTTGATTGGTAATAATGTTATGGGTGCTGATAGAGGGATTAATACTAGGCATGTCATTATAAAACCAAGTGAAGGCTTTACTATGGTTATTAATAAATGTTTCATAATTATCTTGCTCAGTGGAATCGAAATATTGGCCAATTTTGAGTATGTGAGGGTTATCATGAGAGGATAGATTGATGTCAATTATTGATTCATTTAACATAGCTTGTGTTTCAAATGGTAGCGATCATTTGATATAAGAATCATCTACACCCATGTATGTGAGAATTACATCATCATCTTGACATTGGATAGTGTTAATAGTGGGAGAGTCTTCATCAATTATTTCAAGATGAATGAGAGGAAGGGACCTTGTTTCCTTATCTTGGTGATAGGTGAGAGGCCATAAATGGATGACATTTATTGAAAAAAAATAGGAGGTATAGATACCTCCAATTTGGTAGGTGATGGTGGAGAAGGAGAGACTGGCTCTTAAATAATTGGTACATGGGAAATTTTAATGGGTTTAGTTGGTTTGTCATATCCCACCCATGCCTCTTTTTAGCATTTTCAATGGTTTGGCTAGTGTGATATTCAATAGGCATATGGACACCCTACTCATAACAACCCAAACCAAATCCTTTTAAGGTACATCGTTAGAGATAGGTGTGTGTGAAACTAGGGTTGTTTAAAAAATAAAATTCATAGGTAAATGGTTGTGGTGAAGAAGATGGATTGTTGACAGTGGGATCTTGATCAATTACCCCATATGTTAAACTGGTTCAAAGGTTTGGGGGTCCATAAGGAATGACCATCCCAATGCAAGGATCATAATTTGGGTGCATGTGAAGCTTTCCATACTCTTGTGGAGTGTATAACATGTCAAGCATCAACAAAATATATTCATCAAGTGACAAATGTTGAAAAGTTTCCTTTATGAGATCCTTGTCAAGAATTTGTGTTGTCAATATCTGTGTAACTAGGAGAGTGGAGCTTGTGGAAGCTTCAGTATCATGTAGAGAATATGATGTCTTCAAGGGAATGAGAACATAATTGAGACTATAAGTCATGTTGCATGTTTTAAATAGAGGTGGGTCAGTGGGTATAACATGCACTTGCCCATCATGTTCAAACTTAACATAATGGTGAAAAGTTGAGGGTACACATGTCATGGCATGTATCCAAGGTCATCCAAGCAAGATGTTATATTGTAACTCTCCTTCTACAACATATAAGAGTTTAATAATTGTGCAAGGACCTACATAGATATGTAAAACAATAGTGCCCATTGTAGTAGCTATGGTATCATTAAAAGAGTAGAGTACTATGTTGGTTTGAGACATGCAATTGTCAAGAAGAGATCATTGTTTATAAGCATGGGTAGAAATAATATTAATACTAGCTCCCCTATCAATCATGACTCTCTTGACATGAGTTTTATCAATATATGTGGTAATAAAAAGGGAAAAATCCTAATCTTCAAGTTGTTGAAGTGGAATTTCTAAATTACTAAAATAAATTAGGGAGATGGAATTAAGAGAGTTGACCAAAGCTAAAAGAGGTTTGGGATCATCAGGTTGTACCTTAATTTCTTTTAAGGCACTAATCAAAGCTTGATGATGTTGGGATGAGTTTTGTATTAACTCATATAAAGACATTTTCATAGGAGTTTGGTGAAGTTATTTCACCATCAAGCTTTGAATAACCTCTAAATATGTTAGTTTAGGGACACCCAAGATGAAAATATTAGGATTAAGAGGAGGAGTATCTTTGGAAAAGGGATGATCCCAAGGATTAGTGACCTTTTCCTTACCTTTATCCTTTTGGTTTTGTGACCGTGTGGCCACATTAACTATGTTGATTTGAAATGTAGGTGAAGGAGGTGGCAAAGGGGGTAAGACCACATCTTTGGGTTTGAATTTAGGTGGAACAATAGGAGAAATTATGGATGCTAGAGGTGGAATAATAATAAGGTTAATGGGAGTATCAAAAAAGAGAGTGTTGACATCAAAGTGTTGTTGAATGACTACTGTGAGGGCCTCACAACTCTCAATATCGTGTATAGGTGAATGATGATATAAACACACTTGTGTATCATTAAACCAAGATGGCTTCATTCCAAGAGGACTATAAGGCTTAATGGGTGGAAGAGTTATTATGGAATATTATAACAACTAACATAGGAAAAAGCTTTGAGAGTCTGTGAGTGGGCTCAAATTTGTTGTGATAATAAGAGTGGACACCTTCATTTGTTTAGGAGTTATGGGAGTAATTTTACAAGGTGCCTTGTTTATTGGTGGTAGAGTTACATGTTTTGATAAAACTTTCTTGGTGCTAGTTATCTTGGTGTTAGATGTGAAAGGCCTACCAGGTGGAAAAGGTAGTAATGGAGGCAACCTAACCTTTTCTTTTACTTGGGTCATTAATACTCCAACTAAAGTAGAGGGGTGTGGTCCTAAAATTAATGGTAAAGTTGAGGGTCAAAGAGGGAAGGGTTGGTGAGATATAGGAATCTTGATATTTTTCTATAGCTCAGGCCATAAAACTCCAGCTTGTGGTTGAGGAGTTAAATCTAATTTCACCTATCGATGAATTAAATTAGAGATGAGGCATATGCCTAAGGACTTTATCTAATTTAATGTGGTAGATGCCTATGAGGGTGAGGGTTCTTACATAGATGGATGAGCTTTTGGTAATTTTGGTGAATAAGCTCTGACTTTGTTAAATATCTTGGGGTAAAGGGTAGTGAGAGTGTTGGTGATAAAGGTTGACATTTGTTGTGTTGGATAAGAAGTTTTAAGCCAGTCCCAAAATACTGCATGATCTAGCTTCATGGAGTTAAGAGATTATAGGCTTTTCACCAACCATGAGAAGGGTTTAGATGAAGTTGACGTAGGCCTTACAGTTGAGTCTTTATAAGGCTAAGGTGTTTGGGAAAGAGGGAAATTATTGGTATCTACTACTTCAGGCCAAAGATGAGAAAGAACTACAATAGGGTCTTCTTTGATAGAGATGGGAGAAGAGGCATGGTCTTCCATGAGTGGAGGAGAGGTAGGTGAAGAGGGTTCCTCAAGGGGTAAAGCATAGGAATGATTTCTTCCTCAACATGTGGGCAAGGAAGAGGTAAAGTATGATCCTCCATAGGTAAAATAAGGGGTAATAATGATATAATTGGAGTAGGCATAATAGGTCTCTCATCTAATGTGGGAGTAGATAACACTGGCTCTTCTAGGTACAAAGGTGGAGTGGATGGGGTACTACTCTCTATCGATGAAGGAGAGGTAGGCAAAGAAGGTTCCTCAAGGGGTTATAACATAGGAATGATGTTCCCTTCAACATGTGGTTATGGAATAGGTAAGGTGTGGTTTTCAAGTGGTAAGAGGATATGTAATATTAGTGAAAATGGAGCTAGCAATACTAGCTCCTTTGGTGGTAAAAGAAGTGGTAAAGGAGGTTATTCCTCATATGGGAGTGGAATAGGTGAAATAAGCTCTTCTCACTGAGGAGGAAGAATGGGAAAAATAAATGCTATTGACTATGGGGGAGGAGTTGATAGAATAGGTGCCTCCTGTTAAGGGGAAGGTTGAACTAGAGGTAAAGGAAAGGCCATATTAACCATGTGGATATTATGATCACCTAAGTTAGTCATGGTCTGAATAATATTTTGATTGGGTGAATGGTTAGGAAAAGGGTGTTTGAACACATCCATACTTTGATTAGGGGGTGAATTAGTATTATCCAAGATTAGATCACCTCTATCAAGCATATCTTGAATAATGTTCTTGAATGTCTTAAAGTTATTAGAATTGTGGCCTTTAACTCGATGGTAGCTACAAAACTCATCTTCCTTGTACCAAGTTGGGGTAAGATGGGAGGGATAAAAATATATAGGAGGTTTGATTTGAGGAGGGGTTATGACACCTTATTGCAATAGTTTTTCCAAAATGGATGTCTATGAATCCCTAATGGGAGTGTATTATCTTTATTCATACCATTATTGGAATTGCTTGGTCAGATTTTGGGAAGTCAAAGAATTTGATTGGTTTTTGGTTGTGGAAGAGGTTGAATTAATGACCACCATGTTAGTAGAGCCTTTATATTTTTGGTTAGAAGGAGAATTTTTATAAGAGGAGAAGTCATTAGATTTGGAATTGGGGTTATTACTATGCAATTTGACTTTACCTTCGTCTATAGTGTGAATCTTGAGTTTCCATGCCATTGTAAAGGCCTCATCAAATGTGCAAAAAGTTTATACCCAGAGTGTGGATGAAATGTCTTTAGCACATGCCCTTAAAAAGAGATCAATATGCTCAGGTTGGGGTAAGGATAAGGAGAGCTAATTGATCAATCCTCTCCAGCAAGCAAAAAAATCTACAATAGACTCATCATCAAATTGTCTAATGGAATAAAGGTCTATAATAGAAACCTTTTTATAGATGTTAATAGATAAATGGTCTAAGAATATTTGTGTGAGTTGGGTAAATGAGAAAAGGGAGTGATAAGTTATAGAGCTATACCAATCCAAGGTAGCACTTAAAAGAGACATAGGGAAAGTGTGAAGTAGTAACGCATCATCGTGCCTTATTAAATAACAAGCATGTCTAAATGGTCGCAAATGTTGTTGTGGGTCCTCTTTACTCTAGAAATGAGTAAATTTATAGAGTTATCATCAGCTTGGATAAGGGTGAGTAGGCACAGATGGATGGATGGGTTCATTTCATATCTGATCATAAGATAACACATTCTTTGAACCAAAAATAGATGTCTCTAAATTAGACATCTTGTCCATTAGCATCTTAATGAGGTCTGGAGGGGGATTAGTCTGGGAGATACCTCCTAAGTTATAGGGAACATGATATGAAGTAGAGGGAGCATATGACATAGCTTTTTGTGGTTGTGTTAGCACAACATAAGGATAATGAGTCATAGGCTGGGGGTGGAAAGAAAAAGGGCTTATCCTATTGGGTTAGAGATTATGCTTTGGTTGGATGTTGTTATTATAGGTTGGGTTATTGGCATGGTGAGAATAGATAAAGGGTGAGTCATAACTCAAGTAATTATAGGTTCAAAAATAGATGGAATAGGTACCACTAAATTCTAAAATGGGGTGTGACTTGACTAAACTGGTTGTGGTTGTGAAAGTAGGGAAGTCATGCCAGGGTTTAGGTGGGACTAGGTAGTTGGTGATGCTAAACTCTGGACATTATTTATAGTTGGGTTACTTGTTAAATCGGTGGTTTGAGTAACCATGGGGAAAATAGTGGAAGCGCTAAAACTGAAGTTGTCTCCGTTAGAGAGGTTGGCATACCATAGATTGGGTCATCCAAAGAATTATGGGTTTGGCTCATGGAAAGGTAATGTTAAAGGGTTGCCACATTATGATCAAGAAATTTAGCAAAGTCTTGATCTCATTTAGGTACAATGGGAATTTAGTTGGGGCTAGGAATATGCTTTGTATCTAAAATATGCTCCATGACAGACTCATCAACAAGAGGGGAAGGTGGAAGTGGTTGCCAACTTACGTAATCAATAAGAATTTTGGCTTGAGCTTGTGTCAATACCATGTATGAGGAAGTATGAATAGTCTTACTACTTTGTATTAGTGATAGAATAAGGAAAAAACAAGTTTGGGTGTAGGTAAGTGGGTTGTTTAGCTTGTTGTTTTGAGAAAATGAAAATTATATAGTCACCAATGTTGGTTGCTCAACTGATGTTGATAACAAAAGTTCACTAATTTTAGTGGATTAACCAATTTCAATAGCTAAAATCTATCGATGTTCGTATAGTTAACTGATGTCGGTCACTATGATATCTTGGGAGATGGAAAATCTAAAGTTTTAGAAACCTAGAAGTAGAAGCTAGGTAAAATAGTGGATACAAGAGGTCTGTGCAATAAGGAAGAAAACTCAAAAAACCTAATATAATAGGTTATACAAATTGAGTATTAGAAAGTGTTGGTTTTGTGAATCAATAGAAAAACATCCTTACCAACTCCAAAATACAAAAATCAATAGAAATGTAGAAAAATAATGTAAGACAACAACTATGAACTCCTAGAGATTAATTTTAGTCTCGTGTTAGCTTATGCCTTAATCAGATAGTGAGAGGAAAATTTGGCTATAAAAGGTACTAAAAAGCAATCTAGAGCTAGTTTTAGGTTAGTTTTAGTGCTCAAGAGGAAATCTATGTTAGACTAGGTACATGGATTATTATAAGAGATTACTCCCTGTAATTCATGGACTTAAAGCCAAGCTAAGCTTCTTAACCAAAATATACCTTCTATCTAGAGTTTATACTCTGCCAAATAATGGAGTGGGTTCTCCCCTTGGCGGTGAAATCCAAGTGGGATAGCCGGGTAGGGTAAGGTGATCCACTAGGTGATGAAATCCTAATGGTACTTTTCTCAGGTAAGTTTATATGTTTGTTTGTGTATGATTTGGTTATGTAACATAGGTGCACTAAAATTTATTCATAATGCTTGTAATTAACTAGGTGAGCTAATATGCAACAAGCAAACAATGAAATACAGTAAGTTTTAAACCCAAATATGAAATGTTTAGATTCAAAAGAAAACAAAGATAAAATAAGAGTAGAGAATGAAATTCACTATCCTAATGTGCATGCAAAAAGAAGTAAAAATTGATTCTTTCAACTTATAAAAAAATGATGAAATACTTTTAAAGGCAAAGAGAAAAGAAGAAAATTTTAGTTTAATGCTTTTTAAACAGAAAATATAAAATGTTGAATTTTTTGTTTTAAGAGAGAAGAGAAGAAGAAAGTGGAAGAAATGAAAATTTCACTATAATGCACCTATATTAATGTTTAAAACAATCAATGAACCTAAGGAAAACTCTAGGGTCCCATTGGGCATGCCATAAATGTTTCGCTAAACTTTGTCTATTTCAAGTTTAAAGAAAAATAAATAAGAATGATAGGTATAAGTGATTAGAATGAACCTCGATTGGTTACATGTCATATCCAAACATTGTGAGCACTCCTCTTTGGCTAGGGAGGACTACCTAAAATTAAAAAAGCACTACCATAAAATGTTTGTTAGTAGATAAATGAGTGGGTTGCCAAGCTACGTGTTTGTTCCAGGAAGTGTGAAACTTCCTTAGAGATGATAGTCCATGTTTTAGAGATAAAAGAGTAATAAATAACTAAAATAAAGGTAAAGAGAGAGTGAAAGAGAGATAATGTTACCATTATTTGCAACCTGAGTGTAGTAGAAAGTGACAAAGTATAGATGGTATATTCGATTTGTGTTTTAGATGGTGTTTGAGTAGGTTTTGGAAAGGTTAGGAAATGCATAGTTGTTGACATCGGTAAGGAAGTAATCGATATTAGCTATGCTACTAAGGTCTATGAGTGAAGGTGACTGATGTTGATTAGGCTACTGAGGTTGGTAGGGGAAATAATTACCCAGGAGCTTGCAGAAGGTTTTTCTAGGTCTAGGAAATGGTTTTGGTCAAGTCTAAGAAGTTGGAGAGAGAGTTATGTGTGAGAGAGTATGGTTTATATGGATCTAGTCAGAGGTTTGGTGTGTTGGGTTAAGAGGAAATAAGTAGGGAAGCTTTATAACTCCCTTACAAGGATTTGGTTAGGAATGTGTAAAGCAATGAATAATAGATGTAAAGTGATAACAAAGTAATTTCTTAAAAGACCTATAGAGTAAGTGATATACTTAGCTACAGTGGTGAATAAATGATAAGTGTTGGATGGATGGCTCCTATTAGGTAGTCTAAACTAATGCCCTAAACAAATAAAATAAGCAAGTTCTGTTGATCCTCAAGAGCTTGGTTCCTAATCTAGATTAAGTTATGTAAGATAACAGTAAGCCAAGATGTCCAAAGTTGAATGCTTAGAGATTAGATGAAAATAAGGAGTTTTTTAATTTCTAATAACCTAAACATAAGGTTAGAGTTTGGCTTATATAATGAATGTTGATGATTTCATCGATGTCGACCATGGGCTGACAGATGTTGGTAGCCTTAGAATAGGTAAAACTACTATTTTTGTCTAGTTTTTTATTATTGTTTATGCTATGTGTGGCACCCATTACAAAATGGTAAAATAAGAGGTTAAGAAAGACATAATTGGTTAGGAATTCAATTTTGAGGTGAGAATAAGACTTAGGTAGTTAGGATGAGGGGACCAGGTCTTGAGGTGACTCATCAGGTGAGAATTATTCTAAGGATGAGGTGTCCAGTTAAGGTGGCAAAAGGGATTTTTAATTAACTTAATTATATATTTCAAATTAATTAATTATGTGAGGGGTAAAAGCATGGGTTAGGGAGGCTAATTGTTATTAATGAAATAGGGTTCAAGGGGGGTTTTGACACAAGGAGTTACACATGTGTGTGTGACATAATTTTGGTATCTACACATGCATCTTTAATTGTGATACAAATATACCTAGACACATGATCTATGCAATTTTAGATGTTAGTCCTTTCTTCCACTCACCTCATATACTATGTTGGTGGTTTATTCTTCTTTGATCATGATTGACATAGGTTACATATCCTTTATGATAATTTATACATTATAATGTTTGAGATTATGTTACTTACACGTGTATAGCCATGCTCATATCATTCATATTATACTTGATATGCTATGCTACATAACATTTTTTGCTAATGTATAAATGTAGGGACTAGTATAATATGTTTATGTTAGTTTTTTATACTTCATTTATTCACATTATCACTTTCTTGAGTTTCTTACCTTGATTTATATGATATTACATATGTAACATTTAAATATATTCCTTACATATTGGCCCTTGTGTCATTATATGTTGATTAGACATTTGAATATGTCATTCTCTATTGATTAGACATTTAAATATGTCATTAATTTTGATTATGTGGTATTTGAATATTCCCCTTGTATGAGGTCTCTTTGGACCATTCCTTTACATTACATTGAGTGTTATTATTTGTGTGCTTAGTTGATTGTTGAGCTTGTATTGTTACCCTCTAGACATTTCCATGATCTATATCATGCATTTTATGACTTGATGTGATCACATATGATGAGCCTAATTGATATATTTAATTTTAATTATTATCCTTACATGATAGATAATTAATACATAGATTATACAATTTCCTTATCCTTTTGAGGTAAGGTACATTCCAGATTCTAGTTCCATAACCTCAAAAGGGGGGAATTTTAGTGGGAGAATGTTATAATAATGTGACATCCACATTTTCACATTTTTTTAAATTTTAGTGGGGTCATCTCACAAAGGCATGAATTTCACACTTGTTTACCTTCTTAGTTTCTAGATTAAAATGGGGGAATGTCATAAGAACAAGACCTCCACACTTATACATGTACTCAGTATCTCCAAATTATAGTGGGGGCATGTCATACACTTGGATAATCCAAAGTTTAGTTTCATTATTTATATATACACTTAGATTATAATCTTATACATTGCACTAATTTTGCATATATTTGAAAGAGATTAATCTAGATTTATGACACATATAATCTAGCTTAGCTATATCATAGGTTCATATTCCATGATATTGCACTAAATTGTTTAAGTTTACCAATTATAATACTCACTAAGATGTATTGATTACACTATGATGTAATATTATCAAACCTTTTTTGCTACAATAATGGGTTCATTTTATAATTTGAAGTGATTACATCATTTAACCTAACCAAATTTATAAATTAGAGTGATTAAATAATCTAATCTCACTAGATTTAAAGGATGAGTTGATTAAATCACTTACCCTCACCAGATTATATATATTCACACTTGATTTATGTAATTAATATATAATGATCTCAATGACCATATCAAAACTCATCCTTACACTAGATTAGGGGCATAATACATTCCAATATCCCTCTTTATATCTCCAAATTTTAGGCCTAAACCTTATTTAGCTCTAATGCTTCATAAGGAAGCACATTTACCAAGTCAAAGCATTAAAAGGCAACATGGTTGCATCGAAACATAGTTGTACTCCTTCTGTGCTCTCTTTCTTTTCAATCATTTAAATTATTTCAAATTATATGCACTGATTCACACTATAACATGTTACTGGTTACAGGTCATACACCAACAAAGCACTCAGAGTGGGCTCAAGCAAAGGTAAGGTGTGTTATACACACCTAGGTATGAATTTATTTATTTTAACATAAAAATTTCATACATATTCATTGTTATATTAAAAGGGACAAATGTAGATACTAAAAATTAATATTTATAGTGTCTCAGTCTTGTGCATTTGAAAAATATCAATCAGGATTCTACCCTTCAATTATATACCTTCCTGCTATAAAAAGGCTTGTATTTGCCATCTCATTGTGCCTAAATACTTATCTCTTAGTTTGATTCATATAATTTTTATGACCCATGTATCATATACTACATATAAATCTTAAAACCTAATAAACATCCTCCACTATAAGTTTTGGATACATGCCTATTTTCTATCCCTCTAGACACTACTAGCCATAAAGGGACATTATCATCGATGCTAGTAGCTAGATCCGTATCTAGTGTTCAATATTCAAATGTCATCTAAATTACAAAATGATCAAAACCCATAGGTTAGCTTAATTATCATATTGAACCCTACCATGATATATTTTCAAAATGTGTGGTATAAATACATTTTTAAGCCTTCTTATTCTTCACCTAGAAAATACCAATCAAATACCTATCAAAGCCAAATCAATCAATTTCATAATAACTCTATGATTCCCTATTCATCCCTATTTTCATATCAAGCATAGGAGAAATAATATCAAAGTTTTTAAGCATTTAAATAGAAATACATGAGTGATATTTTTCAAATTACAAGCTATAACATTACATGCATCTTCATACAATATATTGCACCCTTATACACACACTTTCCCACACATCATGAAGAAATACATAATTTTGAGGCCCTTTTTTTTGGATATGCAGGAAGTACCCATTGAAAAATGTGTCTTTAGGGTATCTTGACATTGTGATCCCATAAAATTATTTTTTAGTAAACTCATTTCAAAGGTGAAAAAGCTTGAAGAGTTAGGGGTTTGATTTATCAGTGAAGAGAGACACCTCGTATCCAAGATATGAGTAGGTCATCATAAAGGTGAAATAAAACTTATAAAAATTAAGTTGGTTTGATCTATATCTAGTCATTATTCTATATTGGACACCTATGTCACAGTTAGACACTAACATCAATGATAGTGTCCATATTCGATGGTAGTGTTTACAACTAAAAAAGTATAATTTATAGAATATGATGACTGATATAGAATATTGATCTTACATAATTTTCACCTATTTCTAGTCCATATATTTGTACACATAGTAAACCAACTAATTACAATTGTTCCTTATTTATTTTAATATCTTTAAATAGCTATAATTTAATGTTTTTAGCAATCTTAGTTGTATAAATTCAAAATATTATTTATATGAGTTTTATATTAGTTGGTCTGATATAGATTAGTTTATAACCCTTGTGTTAGAACTAATTCTATATTTATTAACCCTAGATACCTCACATATCTAAAAATTTAGGGTTAAATAACTTGTTAAAAATAAGGGAAAAATAAATAGAAAATAAAGTCGATATTTTTTATTAGGGATATCAAAAAAATTCAAAACAAGATCAAAATAAAATGATTCAGTGTCAGATGTTACTAAAGGTAAAAAGACGATTTCTTTATTTTCAGACTAAACCCAAGGTCAAAGAAGATTGATTCTTGGCGTCAAATTTATATCCAAGATTGAACATTATTTTCTATCAGTAGTCAAAATTTACAAAAAAAAAATGTATGAAATACAAAGAAAAAATAAAGCAAACAACAATCAATATTCAAATAAAATTACAGGTTCACCAGAATGTTTAATGGTTATTTTGATTTAACAATGAAATTTAATAAACCACTTAATTATTAAAATATTTATTTATATTTAGAATATACATAGAAAAACTATAAAATATAGAATTTAAAATGAGCTATAAATAGTAATAAAATAATGAAATGCACAAACATAACATGAATATGATTTTTATTGACTGTGCATGCAAATCTCTGATGTAAAACTAGATAGAAAGACCAATGAACTGTATCACATTTAAAAACAAGATTTTGTGACATATTTGGGTAAGGACACATTACAATATTATCTATTTATTATAGTGGCATCTTGATTGAATGTGAAATTAATTTTTTGATTTGATTGCCTGAGACTATTTGAGATGGTATATTGTTAGCCTAGAGGAGCCAATTTGATACATGAAAGACCTATAATGTCAAAAACCTAACTCCTACACAAAAAAATAGAATATCAAGTACAAAATGCAAAATTGAGTAAGGAGAATAGTTTTTATATCATCATAAAACCTTTTATAATCTGAGTGTTGCCTACATAACCCAAAAGGGCCTCAAGCTGTTGTAGTTCTCCCTCCTAGAGTGAGTGTGTGAATCTTGATATTTTCTATATGAATGTAACTATATATATTAAATTGAATGCTTGACAATGATTGCCCTTGACCTATAATAAAATATCTCTATACTTGGCCTATGACTATTAAAATAAATTAGAATTGAAATTGGAAAGATTAATGCCCTTTTACTCAATGTGTAGTAGAATTGACAAGTGATTGCTAGATATGTATTGAATGACCTTGATGTATTTATAAAAAGGAGTAAGTGGAATATTTCCATAACTAACCTAACTAAAAGTGTATGAGGACCAACATGAAATGTCTCAAAATTCAAAAATTATCATTGGAGTGTGGGGGTCGAAGTTATACTAGTAGACAAGGTTGAGATATGGCCTTGTATTCCTAGTGTGACCTTATCCTAAAAGGACAAAGATTGTGGGGTTTTTGTTGATGGGAACATATAATCATAATATATATGTATGAATGATGTATTCTATAATTTCAAGATAGTAAATGGAAGAGTGAAATATCTCATAGAGATTATGAGTTAATATAAATGGCAAATAGACTAGTTAAGGTAATAATTTTAGGTTTAAACATTATCAAGAACTTAATGATTAAATTTGAGTGTCTATAGTACCCAAGACTAGTAAGTAATGTCATAATGAATTTTTTCACTTAACCCATTATCCACCATAACACTATGTATAGGATGTGAATGAATGGAAGCACACATGAACAAAGGCACATTGGTAGAATCATCATCAATAAATGAATTTGATAATTGGTCATTCTATAGGTATTCTTGCAAGAATACTAATAAGACCATTTATAAGATGAGCCTTATTAGTTATAAAAGCATAATAAGTCAGAGGATTATGCACAATGTAAGTCATATGTACCTCAAGATTAGTCTTGGTTTATTATGGCATTGTTTTATCCTATTTTAAATTTAAAAAATGTTTAATAGGAATAAAATGTTGAAAGACTATTTAGATTGTAATGTATGGCATTCCTGCATAAAATTTAATGTAAAATGGGATTGATTGAAATAGATTGACAAGTGTCATATGCTAAATATAGTAAGTGCAACTAATAAAAAAATACTTAGCTTTTATGGTTTTGGTTGATTTTAGTAGGTTTTGAACAATGGAAAAAAGGATAAAACAAGGTTGTAATAACTCAAGTCTAAAAATAGAGTGTATGAATGTATCCAAATAAGTATACACTCCATAGATAGTTACATAGTGTTTTCTTGTTTGTTAATTATATATTTGTCTACTATGAAAGTTATGAAACTATAATTATTTTTCCACTTGTGCATGTTACAGTTGAGAGCATTAAGATATTTAGATTCTTTTAATCCCATTATTTTACCTTATTTTTTATAAAACATAAATGCATTATTTAGGATAATTATATAGGTATAAAACTAGAAATGTTAGAATACTAAAGATGTATAATGTTAAACTATTTTAATTTGAAAAATTACTAACTATGGATAGTTGATATTTTTAAGAAATTACTAAGAAGAGATACACTTAACTTAAAAAATGATCTATGTTGACTATTTTGATTTGAAAAATTACTAACTATGGATAGTTTTTATTTTAGTAAATTACTAATAAGAGATACACTTAACTTAAAAATGATCTATGTTGATTGTTCTAACTTTTAATTGTGAAAATTAGAAGAAGAGTTGACTATGTAGGCTCAATATTATGATCATGAATTGAATGAGAATTTGAATAGGTCTGAGATAGATGGACAAAAATGTAGTGAATTGACTAATAACTTATTCCAATTAAATAAAAATAATAACATGAAAATATAGAGAAAGTAAGAATATATAAATGATAGATCAAAGGCATAAGTAGAAGATGTTTCTAGACATTTTCACTATAAGAGGGTAGATGTGTAATGCACGTGAATATATTGATCATAGAATTGTCTTGGTTGACTATGCATAAAAAATAATCACCACACCTTATTTTCTTGTATACATTGAGTAATCTTATATGTCACAAATAGGGTTAGGATACACAAAAATCATTATTTATTTTCTCTTGTATTTGAATCCCTCAGGACACTTTAATATCTTGAAAACTTGAAAGAAAAAAGAGGGGAGTGTAATAGGTTGAGATAACCTCAATCACCCACTTAATGATTGACTGTTGCCTATCATTTTATCAAAATTGGAGATTGAGATAATATTAATCTAATTATGATAAAAAACTAAGTAAAATTAAAATGTATAAGATATGTAATAAATACACATGATTGATTTGAAACTTGTTATTTATAGAAATATTTTTAAATGGGAAAGTACTAAAGATAAATAACTTAGCTAAAAATCAGACTGTGTGATCAATAGTGTGGCTTTGTGAGGTCACTATGAAATAAGAACATTTAAAAAAAAAAAAAAAAAAAAAAAAATTATTTTAGGACAAGGCCACATTATCTAGACAAGGTCAATTTGTATTTTCATTTATAGTATGTCACCATCCTTTAAGATTTTGTTCCTTTATGTGAATTTTTTAAAATGCACCTTCACCTATAGATCCTATGTGTATGATTAGATTTAATTGATTTATTGTAGGAAAAACTATGTGCCTTTTGTATGCAAATGAAATTAGACCAATCTATAATTTATCCTAATCAATAATATTCAATCTCAGAGAAGCTAATCAACTAACAAGTAGCTTGGCAATATGTTTAAATCAAGGTCATGACCAATAATGGATCCATTAAACCTACACTAAGGGGTCACTTATCACACTATGGTAAAGGAGAGGCTTCTAAGGCCTCTATTCAAATTAAATTTTATGATAACCCTAGCTAGGCCTTATTATTGTAACTAATATTAACTAAACTAATCTACTAAATAAATATGCAAACTAATCTAGTGCTCACCAAAGCTTGTGGCATAAATGGGAAAGATAATAAACATGCAAAGACAAATCTATTTATAACATAGAAATGATCTAAGGATATATATAATTTAATATATATTAAATATACAACATATACTTATCAAAATATGAAGGAATAGTAATATACTTACCTTGTTGAAGTGAACCTGTCATGCCTCAATCTGTCCCTTGGCCAATGGTGGATTACAAGAGGTTGTTATGGGATTATAAGGATCACAAGAACAACTCAAATCTAGGATATAAGAATTATCATATGCATCTAATAACTCCAAAAACCAAGTGAAACTTTCTAAGGAAAAAACATAAGCAATGAAACCTCCTAGTAATTGTATAAGTATATTTGTGAGCAGTAATGATGTGAAATTATGTGATTATATTAAAAATGAAATGAAAGGGGGTATATATAGACATGGATTGAACCTAAACCCTCCAAATAAATTATCTAATGCAATTAACTTGTTTGACCTTGTTAGGTGGGAAATAGATCCATTAGGTCTTGAACTTTGTCAGATTAGGTCGACAGAGTCTACAACATGTGCTATAATCAAAATGGAGTCAACCTAGTTGACTTAGTGAAAAAATGGTAAAAGGGGTTTTTGATTAGTTAGGGGATGTTTTGGGTAGTGGACTGATTAGGTAAGTGTATAAGTAGGGTTTTAAAGCTTAGGTAAATGGATATGAATAACTTGTATTGGTTTTAGGTGGTGGTATAGGGGCCAATTGTAGACACCTAAATCGTGTCTAACTTTGGTCTTTCCCCTCCTTTGGTCCATTCCTAACCCATTCCTAAACCATGCAATTACTAATTTAAAATAATTAACTTATTTTGAATTAATCCCCCCCTCCTTGGACACATCACCCATGACACCTCGCCTAGGACACCTCACCTTGGACTATTTCCCATCCTATGACTCACCCAAGACCTATTCCTACTCCCCTCCAACTGCCTAACAAACTCTCGTGTGTATTTATCCTTACCTTTGACTAAATCTCCAACCAACTATGCACTTGGCGGATGTAGAATGGGCTTGCTGGGCCTTTTACGCGTTCTGCACCCACCGACGTCAATCAACTGGCGGCCGATGCCGGTGGGATCGCCAACGTCAATTTACTTAAACCGGCATCTAACTTCTTCCAAGGCTAATCAGGGAATCACAATTTCCCCTGAATCAGAGTTTCTCGCCAAAATCATGAAATCACGCGTCTAATCACGAATTCTTCAGTCTTTGATCATCTGCCCATTCAACCAGACTCTCAGACCCAGACCTTAGACCATTCACCTGAGCCCAAAACTTTGTCTCAGACCAATCAAACAGACCACAGACTCATCCATAGACCCTGTCCACGGACCACAAACCAGACCAGACCAGACCCGAATCCCATCTCCCTATTGCTTCTGTCCTCTGTCGGACCATATACTCTGCCCATTCAACCAAACTCTCAGACCCAGACCTTAGACCATTCACCTGAGCCCAAAACTTTGTCTCAGACCAATCAAACAGACCATAGACTCATCCACTGACCCTGTCCATGGACCACAGACCAGACCAGACCAGACCCGAATCCCATCTCCCTATTGCCTCTGTCCTCTGTCAGACCATATACTCTGCCCATTCAACCAGACTCTCAGACCCATACCTTAGACTATTCACATGAGCCCAAAAATTTGTCTCAGACCAATCAAACAGACCACAGACTCATCCACAGACCCTGTCCACGGACCATAGACCAGACCAGACCAGACCCCAATCCCATCTCCCTATTGCCTCTGTCCTCTGTCGGACCATATACTCTACCCATTCAACCAGACTCTCAGACCCAGACCTTAGACCATTCACCTGAGCCCAAAACTTTGTCTCAAACCAATCAAACAGACCACAAACTCATCCACAGACCCTGTCCACGGACCACAGACTAGACCAGACCCTGTTCAAGACTACTGCCCCAATTGACGTCAGTCATTACCCCAATCAACATCGACAGACAAACTGACGTCGGCAGACCTCAACAACCAACGTCGGTAGGACCACCGACGTCGGCAACTGTGTCCAGGCCGACAACATCTCTCAGGTGTCATTCTTCCACAGCCAAAGAGGAGTACTCACAGCATCTGGATTATGGTGCGCAGACTATATCTAGGTACACATCAAGCCTTGACCATCTCTTAGTTTCTTAATTCTTCTCTTGAATATAGAAAGCAAAATTTGAATAGAAACATTCTGGCACGCCCGATGGGACCCCTTTAGGGACTTCCTTGGGTTCCCTTTCTTCTTTGTTCATTTAGGTGCATTAGGCTTCTTCCTCTTCACCTCTCTTTCTTCTTTTCTAAAAAAAAAAAAGACATCATAAGCAGGAAATAAAAAGAAATCTTTCTTACTTTTTCTTGCATTTCTAGACTAGTAAAAGAATCATTTTCTTCAACCCTTTCTCCAACTTGTCTTCATTCCAATTTAACATTTTGACTTGGGGCATTAAAACACTTTGCATTGCATTTCTGCTTGTGCTTGCATTTCTTAGACCACACTTAGTAATTAAACCGCATATTGAATTAATCGTAGATCACTTGATGTTACACAACCAAACCACATGCACTAAAACAAACATAAAACATACTTGAGACAAGGCCCGACTAGGATTTCATCCCCCAACAGATACCTTACCCCATCTCAGCAATCCTACTTGGATTTCACCACCAAGGGGAAAGCCAACTCTGTTCTCTGGCAGAGTCTAAACTATAGTGAAAGTATATTTTGGCTAAGCGAAACTAGCTAACCACTGGAATCGTGAAGTGAGGGGAGCTTGCTCCTTAGCACCAGGCCTGTACGGAAGCTAATACAAATTTTTGAGTGCCTTAACATACCTGAAACCATCTTTAGACTACCTTTTCTAGGACCCTTCTTACAGCCAACTTCCTCAAACATCACATTAAGGCATAAGCCACACGATCTTAATAAAATTGTTTCTAGGAATTTAACGCTAGGATCTGTCTGTCATCATATTATTTTCTATTTTTATCTATCTTTTTTGAGCTGGTAAGGACGTCTTCTCCATTTCCAAAAACTTTTTTTCTGAGTTTCTGGAAAACACAGTAACTGACATCAGTCCTGTAACCAACGTCGGCAACTTTTCTATACCGGCATCGGTCATCTGACCGACATCGACAGTCTTCTTCACTGACATCGGTTTTCATACTGACGTTGGTCTCTGTCCATTTCCTTTTTTCCAAAACAACAACTTAAAACCCGACCCCATTTTTTGCCAAAACCTCATTCTGAGTTTCTGAAACTGAAAACACACAGTTTCTGGAACCTGACCCTCTTCTTGACCACACTTTCTCGTCCCTAACCAATCCTATCATGGAGTTCCACTCAGAGATTGAAAGAACTCCTACAGGCCCGACCCTGACTCAGACTCCCATCATCCCTGAAGGGGACCAAGATTTTGAAAGATTCTTGGACCTCAACGTCATAGCCCTCAAAAACTATCTCGTAAGAGACCCAATGCGAGACCTTTTGGGTGAAGCGGTGATGACATTAACACCATCCGCTACCCAGTCTTTTGCCTCAACCATTTACCCGACCATGGCCAATATGCAAAGTTTGGCCTCCCCATCCATTTTTAGACCAACCTCCATCGGGGTTCCATTACCCCCTCAACCACACGCAATTCAACCAAGTTCTACATCATACCAGAACTTGATTGTCTCGACCCCTCACACTCTTGCGCCCATGAATGTAGGAGTGCCAACCTATCCTTCTACTAGTGCCATCACGCAACCACCCTTGGTGGTATTTAGTCAACTTATACCCTCGACCTTCATAACTCAACCACTTTTGGCCTCCACTTATGTCCTTGTGATTAGTCATTCGTACGTTGCCCCCTTACTGGTACAACTGACTACATCATATGCCTCCTCTAGCCTCTTTCAAGCACCCTAAAACTTAGGGGGTGCTCCATCTGCCAATCCATTAGCAGACATCATTAAAATGTTGATGGATAAAATGTCCAGTCTCGAGACCTCTATCTCTGGTTCACGCAATGCTCTCTCGTATGAGCAAATTTGCAACGAGCCCATCCATCCTTCTGTCCCTATCCGACCATACCCCAACCAATGGGAGCTTCTTAAATTCACTCGCTTCCAGAGTAAGGAGGACCCGCAACAACATCTTCGAGCATTCAGACATTCCTGCTATCTTATTGCCCACGACGATGCGTTACTTTTATGCACGTTCCCTATGTCCCTTTCTGGCTCCGCCCTTGACTGGTATAACAAGAAGCCAGACATTCTATCTTTTCATTCATTCAACTTGCCCAATTATTTCTCGATTATTTTTCTATCAACATCACCAAACAAGTCTCAATCACAGTCCTTTACTCCATCAGGCAATTCGACGACGAATCAATAGTCGATTTTGTCGCCCGTTGGAGAGGCTTGATTAACCAGCTCTCTTTCTCCTTACCTCAACCTGAGCTCATTGAGCTCTTTTCTCAAGCATGTGCCAGGCACATCTCTTCTACCTTGCAGATTCAGACATTCCGCACTTTCAACAAAGCTTTCACCATGGCTCGAAAGCTTGAACTCCATGCCATTGAAGAGGATAAGGTCAAATTGCGTAATACCAACACAAAAACAAATGACCATTCTTCTTCCAGACCTTCTTCTTTTGCCAACTCCAAACCCAAAGGAGTGGCCAACACTGTGGTCATTAGATCACCATCTTCAATGACAACTAATTACCCTCAACCTTCTACATCTCCAAGCATCACCAAACAATTCCAACAACAGTACATTCAGCGTTCATACACTCCACTTGGAGAATCATACGCTTCCATTTTGGAAAAACTACTCAAGCAGGGGGTCGTCAATCTCCCTCCAATCCAACCACCTCAATTCGACCCTTCAAAATCCCTCCCTACATGGTATAGGGAGGCCGACTTCTGTCACTTTCATCGCGTCCACGACCATGACATCGACAATTGCCAAACCTTTAAGAACATCATCCAAGACATGATCGACAAGGGGGATCTTATTTTAGATAACCCAAATGCCCCGCCAAATCAAAACATCGACATCTTCAAACAACCATTTCCAAACCATCCACCTACTCAAAACAACATCCAAACCACGACTAATGACTCTCATGACCATAATATTCACACAATCAACACTATTTTGCCTCTTGTCCTTGACCAACCTCCTCCATCACAAGATGAAGAACTTTCTTCTCCTATTAGTCCTCTATCTACCTTTCTCATACTAGAGGACACCTTGACCATGCCTACGCCATTAGCATTACCTTCATCCGAAGACCTTACCTTGCCTACTCCTCAAGCACAAATAGAAGGCACCATCATCCATACCCTCTGCCCACTTGAGGAGCCGCACTCTCCTATTTCTTCTCCACCAAGAGAAGACCCAGTCTCTTCACCCATTTTGACCGAAGAAGACCCAGTCACGGTGTTCTCTTGCCTTTTGCCTAAGATTTTTACATCTCACTCACCTCCGTCCACATCTAAGCCCAAACCCGCACAAGCGCCCACCATACCAAAAGAGATTGAACCTCTTGGTGTTCACCCCACATCTAACCTCACCTCTCGCAATAATGGCCCTCAAACTATATCAAAGAAGGCCACTAGACCACACCAGAGAACTCCTCCCCCACCTTCTTCATTACCTTCAATCTTGGGCCCGCGTCCATCTACTTTAATAGGAGTTCTTTCTACTCCCATACTTCACAGAGGCAAGTTGCCTCCATTACTCCCTCAACCCCTCAAACATATATCTTCTCCAAACCATCGACCTATGCCTCTTACACCTCCCAAACCAAAGTCATCAATCCCCACTATGACAAAACATCCAAACCCGTTAGCAGGTTCTTATGCTTTGCTGTTATGGCAATTGTTGCAGTCTTCTCGCATCTATCTCCCGCCTCTTAGACCATATCAATATCTCGGACCAAAACCACCCTGGTTCGATGACACTCACATTTGTGCGTATCATCGCACACCTGGGCATGACACCGAGCATTGTTGTGCCCTCAAGGTTGCCATTCACCAATGTTTGGGGAACGACACCCTTCTTTTCAACCACATTGTCAGCAAACCTTCAACACCACCCCACTCATCAACTCTCAGATCAAGGCCATCTTGGTTTGACAACTCTAAATTCTATCATTATCATCACACTCCGGGACATGACACTGAGCGTTGTTGCACTCTCAAAGCTGTCATTCATCAACAATGGAGAAAGGATTCCGTTCTAATCAAGGACCCTCTTGACCACCTTTTTGACAAATTATCAACACCGACCCATGCCTCTCAAATCTCATCGCATAAATTAGGATCTCCACGCCAGATTATGGTCCCTTTACCACCTTTGACCCCATTATTCGACATCAACACAGTCCATTTGGCCACTAAGCCTCAACCGACCTTGACCAATCTATCCAACATTCTCCCTAAGAAACTGGGGGAATCCAACCTTATCATGACCCCGACCAAACATTCAACCAAGCCTTCGACCATGACATCGACTAAACTTCGACCAAGTCTCGACCAACCATCAATCAACCTTCTTATAATGACCCTGACCAGCATCAACCAAACGTCGACCAAACTTCAATTATCAAACACCACCCAACCAAGCACCTATCACTTCTTCAAACCGTCATTAATCATTGTGACCAATTTGGAATGAAGCAAATGGGGCAAGTTTGCTCCCAATTGACTCGGACCTTAACACCAGCATGGGTCAGAATTTTGTCAAAACCTGAGCCCCTTTATGTCTTTCCTCTTTGACCAGTCCACCATTAGTCAAGTAATTATTCATTTGACATTTAACTTGAGCTCATCCCTTGAGCAGTCCCTGTCACCGTCATTCCTTTCTCCTTTCAACCCTCAATCCTAACCCTTTTTGGCAAGCATGAACGCTTCATCCTAATAAAAGGGAAACCCTCTAAACCTCTATAGTCAAGTCCATGACCTAAAGTCCAGTCAGTAAATCAATCAAAAATATCAAAATGGGATGCATATTCCAAGGTCATAAAACTATAAATGTAGACTGCTCCCTCGAAGGACAGTTGCACCATCATTGTTGTATTTACTAGACTGCTCCCTTGAAGGACAGCTAGGCCAAAGTTATCAAACACATCAAAACATAGAATATAGACCACTCCCTCGAAGGATGGCTATGCATAAATTTTTCCACATACACCACATTATCTTCAAATCTTCCCACATCGATCAGCTTCACGACATGACCACAAAGCAAAACAATATCCCATCATAGGCTTCCCACATCGATCAGTCTGCCTTGAAAAAAAAAAAAATTGACTGACAAAACTTTAGAGTCATGGACTTGTCTATAGTCATTCTCGGGGTCACCTATAAAAGGGGAAAAGTTGTTCCTACCAAATAGGGTTCCCCCTTCCATCTCATTATCAATCCTATCACCCCTGCACACTCAAGGGATTTCAAGCTCACTTAACGTCAAGTGATTCGATTACCGCTCTAACACAACCACTGATCAATGATGCAATGCATGAATGGGACTCTTGGTTCTAATAACCCCTATCTATGCTGTCATTTTGGTCCTTGTCAATGTAAGAGCAATTTGCCTTTCGCTTTTGACACATTTTGGTCACACATCCAACAAAATCATTATCTATCCAACCAAACTCAAACTAAACCAATCCAACATTTTCAGACCTTCGACATGACCTTGTCTATTTCACATAGTTTCTATGGGCAACAATACACATGGAAACTATCAACCCAACACAATTTATGTTAAGCATAAACCACTACTTGCTGAAGCATAAATAGATCTCAATTCATTTTTAGCATACATCCATCACGAATATGGAAAATTGCTAGGGATGAAGAACCTCAACTAATGTTACAGAATACACCATTAGAAAAGGCTGTAACATCATCTTCTCCTCACCTTCATCATGACCAAGACCAGCCTATCGACCTCTTTGACCCTCTGTCTGAACTACATTGGTCTGAGGCCCTTCACACAAGGGCTATGTAGGCAGCACTCAGTCTTCTGAGGTTAGCTCGGCCATTCCTTTGCCCACCCATTTGCTCGTTTGTCTCTCTCAAGACATCAACCTTTCATCTTCCATCATGACCAATTAACCAACCCCACCAATGTTGAAGTCATTTCTGACTCCTCCTGGGGCACATTTGAGATCACTTATATCTCAACCTGACCAGCGACCATGGAGATCACGCCTATCTCCACAGACTTTGACCACTTCCGAGACAACTCTGTCTTGGTTTTGTTTGCACGTATGCTACCTCACAAATAGATAGCAAAATTGTTCACAGACCTTATTTTTGGACCCTCACAAGTATAAGATCACAAGCCGGTTGATCCGCACTACTTGTGACTTTTTTTTGTGTTTTTGGGAGCACTTCCTGAGCCCGGGATACTTGGAACACGATGACCATTTGGAGCTACAGCTTAGATTGAATAACTCGATCAGCTATGACTAATGCTGGGGCCTAGTTATTTCAATTTTGGCACTCCTCAACCTTTTGACTGTGACCATTTGACCTACCTATCCCGTGAAGTGGTATGCGTGCAATCACGACTTTTTGCAGCATTCACCCTCACTCTCCTTCTCATCCACCTTTTGTCAAATCAGCACCCGACATCAGGTTCCCTTCCCTCGACTCCCGCTTTGAGGGGGAATACCTCATGAATACCTCATCCATACCTCGGGTCAATCCACATCATCCCACACTTGGGGCAACCAACTCCTATTTTTGTCTTGTAGTTCATCCAGAACAACCAACAAGACAAAAAGGGGCAAATGTAGACACCTAAATCATGTCTAACTTTGGTCTTTCCCCTCCTTTGGTCCATTCCTAACCCATTCCTAAACCATGTAATTACTAATTTAAAATCATTAACTTATTTTGAATTAACCCCCCCTCCTTGGACACATCACCCATGACACCTCGCCTAAGACACCTCACCTTGGACTATTTCCCATCCTATGACTCACCCAAGACCTATTCCTACTCCCCTCCAACTGCCTAACAAACTCTCGTGCATATTTATCCTTACCTTCGACTAAATCTCCAACCAACTATGCACTTGGCGGATGTAGAATGGGCTTGCTAGGCCTTTTACGCATTTTGCACCCACCGACGTCGGTCAATTGTCGGCCGACGCCGGCGGGATCGCCGACGTCGGTTTACTTAAACCAGTGTCTAACTTCTTCCAAGGCTAATCAGTGAATCACAATTTCCCTTGAATCAGAGTTTCTCACCAAAATCATGAAATCACACGTCTAATCACGAATTCTTTAGTCTTTGATCATCTGCCCATTCAACCAGACTCTCAGACCCAGACCTTAGACCATTCACCTGAGCCCAAAACTTTGTCTCAGACCAATCAAATAGACCACAGACTCGTCCATAGACCCTATCCACAGACCACAGACCAGACCAGACCAGACCTGAATCCCATCTCCCTATTGCCTCTATCCTCTGTCAGACCATATACTCTACCCATTCAACCAGACTCTCAGACCCAGACCTTAGACCATTCACCTGAGCCCAAAAATTTGTCTCAGACCAATCAAACAGACCACAAACTCATCCACAGACCCTATCCATGGACCACAGACCAAACCAGACCAGACCCGAATCCCATCTCCCTATTGCCTCTGTCCTCTGTCAGACCATATACTCTACCCATTCAACCAGACTCTTAGACCCAGACCTTAGACTATTCACCTGAGCCCAAAACTTTGTCTCAAACCAATCAAATAGACCACAGACTCGTCCACAGACCCTGTCCACGGACCATAGACCAGACCAGACCAGACCAGACCCAAATCCCATCTCCCTATTGCCTCTGTCCTCTGTCAGACCATATACTCTGCCCATTCAACCAGACTCTCAGACCCAGACCTTAGACCATTCACCTGAGCCCAAAACTTTGTCTCAAACCAATCAAACAGACCACAAACTCGTCCACAGACCCTGTCCACGGACCACAGACTAGACCAGACCCTGTTCAAGACTACTGCCCCGACCGACACCGATCATTACCCCAACCGACATTGGCAGACAAACCGACATTGGTAGACCTCAACAACTGACGCCGGTAGGACCACCAACATCGGCAACTGTGTCCAGGCCGACAGCATCTCTCAGGTGTCATTCCTCCATAGCCAAAGAGGAGTACTCACAACGTCTGGATTATGGTGCGCAGACTATATCCAGGTACACATCAAGCCTTGACCATCTCTTAGTTTCTTAATTCTTCTCTTGAATATAGAAATAAAAATTTGAATAGAAACACCAATAATCTTGTGAAGCACTAAAGGTCTACCAACCCATTTCCCAGTATACCCTTTAAGGTGTGCACTTAGAGAGATTAATATTTGATAGGTTTTTACAAGAGATAAAGCATCGATAACTAATAAAATTTAAATATATTATGTGTATACATATGCCTCACTTGAATCTCATCACATGTCCCGTAGTTGTAACAAGGGATGATGCTTAGGGAAAAGAAACTAACAACCCACAATGACGAGATAATAAATTTATTAAAAAACATTAATTGAAATGATGTAAGGAAATAATTTAATTAATGTAATTTTGATTATGGAGGGTGCATTAATTACTTTGGAAAAACACTAGGGATGCAAAATTAAAAAGCAAGAACAAACAAATGTAGGGAAATAAACATAATTGAATGTTGTAAAATTAAATTAAATCAATTGGTCATTTGGTAAGCTAGGGTGATAAATGCTAAGTTAGAAACAAAATTACCAAGGGAAACTAAGATTAAATTGGGTAACCAAAAAATCCAAGGCTACTAAATGACAAAAAAACTCAAACAAAATGTACCTTAAGTAAGAAAAGTAACAAACTAGATTAAACTAAGGACATGCGTAACTAAAATGATAAATTTAACATAAATTTAAAATAAGTAACAAACCAAACTTAAATAAAGATAGAAAAGGAGAATAAATTAAAACAACATTGGTGAATGAGAAGTAACAATCCAAACTCACTCAAGAATGAAAAAAAGTAAAATATAGAAATAAAACAAGATGATCAACAAAAATATTGATAAACATTTTTTATAAATTTTAAAATAAACCAAGGAAATCAAAGGATAAAGTAATGATGTAAAGAATTAATACATGATCACTCAAAAATGTAATTTTATTATTAAGATAAATATAACCAAAACAAAAGTATTAGTATCATGTTTTAAGAAGATGTGAAAAAGAGGGGATAAATAAGTTGGGAAATAGATTTATAAAAAAATTTACCTGTCAAGGGGGGAAATGAAATGGGTAGTGGGGGAAATTTAGGTGATATTAGGGTAAAAAATCTTTATTAAAATCCAGACACTCAAATTAATTTGATAAAAAAAGAGGACTTTCGACATTAAGTACTATAGATAATTTGCCTTAGCCACACACATTTGGGTTATCTAATGAATTATAAATATAATCCCATGAAGGATATAAGCATGAAAATTAAAATGGACCTACATTCCCTCAACATTTTCCCCACACTATGTATAATTTTTAATCTTATATTTTAGTCTACTAGCCTAAGACACCCCAATGGACCTCGACTCTATCATGAGGCCAACTATGGAATTTTATCTTTGAATAGAATAGAAGGTGTGCTTAATAATTGCATCTTTTGGTGTGATTTTAAATTTTTATTTATACTTATATTTTTATCATTGCATTTTATTTTAAATGATTTGTATTTTAACTTTTTATGGCTTTTTCTATTCCTCCATATGAATTTGGAAACTCAATATGGGTGTTAAAAATGAAGCATGGTATGTATGAGTCTTGTACTTTCATGTTAAGTAATAATGATATATTTAAACTAACCTTGGCATGTCCAAAGTGGAATGAAAATGGGGGATATAAGAAGAATGAGCATGGAACAATTGGGCTACCTCAAATTGTATAAAATGTGAAATTGTGAAAAGGATACAATGATAGGCAAGTATGAATTTATACCATAAAAAATAATGGATGTGTAAATAAACATTTAGAAATATTTTATTTTTAAGGTATTACCTATAAAAGAAGCAAAACCTATTTTGAGAGTATGATATCATAATATTTAACCATTACCTTAATTTATAAGAAAAACATTACAATTTAAAGATAATTTTGAAAAAATTATAGATTTTATGAGGAAATATTGGTCATATCCAAGGTCTTACACTAAAATTTATAATATATAAACCAAAGTGGGTAAAAATGTAAAAATGTTATTGTGAGGAAGGCCTGATCCTGTCCAATGTCATATACTACAAATCACAAAAGAAAGAGAAAATAAAGAATGAAAATAAACTGATAAATTTATGATCAAAAAGAAAATGTTAAGACTAAACTATGAAATAAAATATATTCATGAGGATGGTCAAGTCTTATCCATGGTCTTATGATGCAAATAATGAATTAAATGAAAGTAATAAAGATAGACCAAAGGATTGATGATAGGGGTTAATAATATTGCATAGAATGTACTAATTCAAATTGGAAATCTTTGTAGGAGAACTAAAAAAGTGTTAGTATTTATGATATATGGAAGTATGAATTAAGAAATTAAATATTTAAGAAAAATGTTTCTTTTGAAAATTGAGCATTAGTAGGTTCTTTGAAGACATGTCCTTCATTAAATTGTAATCTATAGGTAATAGGACCAAGGATGTCTTTACTAAGGACCTACTATTTTTGAGAATATTTTACATATTTGTCATGTGTATAATCTAGTTTGAGAACTAAATCATCAACATTAAAATTTTTTACTTTGACCTTTTTATTATGTTGTTTAGTAATGTGAGCCTTGTATTAGCGATTATATTATAAATAAACCCTATGGTGTTCATCGAGAAATTCTAAATCTTAGAGATGGGCTTCATGAAATTATTCATCAAGAATTATACCATGAAGAGATATACATAATTATGGGAGTTCAAATTCTAATGGTAAGACTGATTCAAACCCATATACTAGTGAATATGGTGTTGACCCAGTAGTTTTGCGTATGCTAGTGCAGTAAGCCCAAAGTGCAGGATAAAGATGGAGGTACCAATCAATACATGTTTTTATAAGATTTTATTAAAAATTTTGTTAGTGGCTTATGATTGGTTATTACATTAAAGATGATAATGTGTTGAGAGTTTATGGGAAATTTTGAATTTTGCACATAATTGTTTCATGTATTTATTTTTAAAGTTGCCACCATTGTCATAAATTATGGTATAAGAAACTATAAAATAACATATGATTTAGTTAAGAATAAATTTTGAAATGGTAATACCAGTGACATCAACAAGAGGCATGGCTTCTACCCATTTTGTAAAATATTTAGTAACAATTATAATGAATATATGACCATCTTGTGATCTAGGTGATTTTCTAATGAGATCTAATGCCCACATAGAGAATGGCCAAGGAAACTCTACTATTTGGAGTTTAGTTAGAGGAGAGTGGATTAGATTGTCATGGAGTTGATAAGGATTACACTTTTTTATCAAAATTAATAGTATATTTTTATAGAGTAGGCCAAAATTAACCCATACACAAGTATTTGTGGGTTGTAGCATGATTGCTACAGTGACCATCATAAATGCCTCCATGTGCTTGTTTTAGGAAAATAGGAACTTCCCCTTGCACTACAAAATGTAGTAGGGTTCCTTCTACATTAAGATACTAAAGGGTGTTGTACTTAAGTAAATACTTTAAATATTATTTACATATTCAAGTATTTTCATGAGAACATGTGTCTAGAAGGTAAGTTTAATGTTTAATAAATTAAATTATGTTTTTATACCATGGGCTTTGTTGAATAGTAACAACCTCAATGTGACAAATTAGAGAACCATTTTTGTTTTGTAAAGAAGAAGGTGTTTTTATTATTTGATTAATAAATTAAGAATCATGTAGTACTTCGTGAGGGTGAAATAAATATGTTGATGAAGCATGAGAATTAGATATAGCATTTTGATCTCTTGGAATTGAAAAGAGGTAAATTATTTTACAAGTGTAGTAGTAATTTGATGATATGTGATTAAGTTTTCAATTTTGCATTGATAATCACCACTAAATTAAAGGTATATAAGTTATGAATCACCCAAATCATGTAAATATGGGATTTCTAAATTGATTACAACTTGCATACCTAGTATTAGAGCTTCATATTCAGCCATGTTACTAGTGACATCAAAAGTTAATTGAAATGCTAAAGGTATAATTTTACCATGTGGGTTGGTTAAGATACATCCTAACCTAGCTCCTTGGAGGAATTTTGTGCCATCAAAGTGAAGTTTCCAAGTATCTTCATGTAATTCAATTGTAACTTTCAGTAAGTTTTTGATGACTAATTTAGATTTAATGGTTGAAAGAGTGTAATCATTTTCTTCTAGATTAATAGTGAAATTATGAAAAGAATCTTTGAGATAAATTTCTTGGTTAATAAATTCAATATAAATAATCTATTCATCAGGGAGATTATCTTGAAGGTGATTTGTAGCTGGTAAGGAAGTTGTTATGAGTTGATCTGTGATAATTGTCCTTTGATAGATTTTTTTGTAATAATTTAAAGGTTAAATTCCATCAATAGGACCATCCATTTTCTAATTCTACCTCTAAGTAATAAATATTTGGAGAAGAAATGATGAAGCAGATCAGAGTGCACAATGACAAAAGTGGTTTGATAGAGCATATAAAAATGATTCTTTTCAACTATGAAATAAATAGTAAGAGAATCACATTCTACCTTGGTATAAATTTTTTCATAATCAATTAAACCTCGACCAATATAGTAAATAACATATTCTCTACCAATATCTTCTTGTTGGGAAATCATTACCCCAACTAATATGGGGTTAGAGGATGTATATATAATTAATGGATAATCATTTGGAGGTGGGAAAAGAGTGGGAAGATGAAGTAGATATTATTTCATACTATCAAATGATTTTTGGTATGATTCTATCCATTTTAGAGCATTACCTTTTTTAATTTGAGAATTGAAAAAGTAAACATGGTAAGCCATTTATGGAATAAATTGATGAATTTCCCTTAGTTTTCCAAGGTATGTTTGTATGTTAAGATAAAGTGCGGAATAGGCATTTTGATGATAGCTTTGATTTTAGTGGGATTGGCATCAATGAATCGAAGGGAAACTAGAAATCCTAGAAGTTTACTAGATATAACTCCTAATACACATTTACATGGATTAAGTTTGACTTTATATTTAATGAATCGATCGAAAATGATAGTTAAATCACAAAGGTGAGTTTTATAACTTTTAGATTTGGAAATGAGATCATCCACATAATTTTTAGAAAATTTGTGAATAAGATCATGAAAAATATGGGTCATTTCATATTGATAGGTGGTTCCAACATTTTGAGACCAAAATTCATTTTAACTTAGCAATAGGTGCCCCATTCTATAGTAAATCTAGTTTTATGTTGATCTTTAGAAGCTATGTGAATTTGGTTATAGTATGAGAAATTATCCATATGTGATAACATTTCATACCTAATGGTAGAATTGATGATAACATCTATTGAAGGTAAGAGAAAGTTGTTTTTTAGACATACTAAGTTTAAATGGGAACAATGTTTGATACCCATTCTGAATAGTCCATAGGTTTAATGAATTTAGTATCCAAAAGTATAATGGTTTCTTTATGACATAAGGTATAAATTTTAGGTGGGAAATTTCATTAATTTTGTCTAATGGGTTTATCATCTAGATACGTGATAATGTTATGAAAAATGATACTAGGATCCATTCTTAACATATATTCATATGACCAAGTGAATGATTCATGATATTTTTTAAATAACAAACTAAATTTATCATGCTCCTTAAGAATAAGCTCTATAGAAATAGTAATAGGTTGAGGACATGTTGGTGTACCATATTCTATTTTTGTAGTTTCCTCAATTAACATAACATTTCTATCTTGGAAATGGTATGGAATAGAAGGAAGGGAATAAATAGGATTCATTTTAGGGTCCACACTAGTAATGAAATTTTTAAAACAAGGAAACTTTGCTTAAAGTTACCAAGTTTATGATATTGGCATGGAAGCTAAGGTTCTCTAGCATGGAGTAGCTCAAGTATAGCTTCATCACTAGGAATCATATGTAAAGGTCCATAGTATTCAACATCTACTTCTAAATCAATGATTTGATACCATTGTTATCATATTTAGAATGTATTTGTCTAACCTCAGTGGCTTTAGTGTCTAAGGTAATTTTTAGAGTAATAGTGGTTATAGATTTCATATTGGGGATATTTGGTTGCATAAAGGTAGTTGGATTGGTAATGTTTATTTTAGTTTGTTCAATAGGTGAAGTTTCATTAATATTGAATTATATAAGCTCAATCGTATCAATGCAATCATAATAAGGAGGAATAGGTTGTAATATATTAGTTTATATATAAATTTGAAAATATTCTTGAGTTAGGATTTTTCCAATTACCCATGGGGTAACAATAATGGAGGATTAATGGGAGGTACATAACCTTTAGGTTATGATTCAATATCAAATGATATATGAATGACATAGACATCATGGTTGAACGCATGTATTTTTGTTAATGTATTTTGATAATGTTGTAGATATAAATCTCATGATTCATTATGGGTCATGATGTAATTATCATGACAAGTGTGAGAAATAGTGCATGCTTCTGGTTCTATGGGATAATTGATAGTTGAAACACCTAAATGTCTAAATTTTTGAGGATACATAGTTAAAGGATCTTGAAAACATTTGGCCACTCCATATTCATCACATGTAAAGTCATCTTTTGTGTAAGAAGCTTCATATGTATTGCATGGAGGGGGAGTCTTAGTAATATCATCAATTAGAGGAATGGTGAGATCACATGGAAGTAAAGAAGGAGGAAACCATTCTGAAATATAAGAGGTAGTCTAGTGATATTATAAGTTTTATATAATTCATTAGGTTCATCATAATTTGAATAAGTGAGAGTAATATGTAAATTAGGATTCATGTTAACAAATTTAGTGAGAGGTGCACTATTAATGTGGGGAATGGTTGGAATGCCATATTGAGTTTTAGGATTTGGTAGTTGTATACTCCATGGATTAGGAATAGCTTCATGTTTTTAATGTTTTCCATTATGAATGAATTTAATACATTAGATACCTAAAGAGGTAAGAACTCACATACGATGTTTCCATGGGTGACCAAGGAGTATATTGTAAGATAGAGGTAAATCAAGAACCATGAGCTTAGTATGAATTGTCTTAGGTCTAATAGTAAGTGGCAAGTGTTTTTTTATTTGTTTTATCAAATCCTCTACACATGAGATGTGTTTTTTTAAGGCTTTCTTTGGGGTATCTAATTTTTTATATTAACCAAAGAGAGGTAACATTAATACCTTATCCTTCATCTACTAATACTTTTTGAATAAGGGTATTATTGATCACAATTTTCATAAAAAGGGATGCATCATTAGCTCAAACAATAATTTCATCATTAATCATATCCTCTTCAAGAAATTTTATGGATGGTTTAGAGGATATGGAGATGTTTCAATTGTATGCACTTTTGTAAGTGAAGGATTGTTATAAAGGATTTCTAAATCAAGTGATGGTGGTTTTATGATATATTTTAATTGCTACATAAGGAATTTATGATGATATGGAGAAGTAATAACTAACTCCATGAGGGGAATTTTACAAGGCATTGAATTAAGTTCTTCCAAAAAAATTCAATGTAATTTAGAGGATGAAGAACAAAAACAATGTTTATGAGGCACAATGTTTTTAATAAGAATATGAGAACTATGTTGGGGTTCTAGTTATGGAATTATTTATTTGTTTTATTCAAAATATTTAGGTGTAGTAGTTTTGGTATATTTAAGTAATTTTTCCTCGGTGGAGGGTTTCTTAGGTTTAGTGATCAGGTCTTTGTGAGCATATTTTTATCTATAATTAAATTTTGTTGCATTCATATATTGAAAATTGGTATAATATTGATCAAAATAAACATCAATTACACAAGAATTATCATTTACATGTTTTACATTAAGGGTAGAATAATATTTTTGATCTTTAGAAGATGTGGTCTTGCTAACCTATTTCTTTTGGGAAGATTTGACATAATTTGATCATAGCATCATGGTCAAATGTGTCTCCTAACATAAAATAACAACAAATTAGACAATCCCATTACATGTTTTATGAGAATGACCCAAATCAACATGAAAACAAAAAAAATATATTAGGGCCATACCATGATGGTATAACATTATTATAGATGAAGGGTTTAGATGGAGATAATATATGTTTCATTTATGGGACCATTAATGGTGGGCCAAAAGTAAGTTGATTATATACTTTGACTAATCCTACTTTAATTTGAGGAGTATTACTTGTAATTATGTTAGTTGAGGTTTGGAAAGATTTCTTGGTTGACCTATGACTTGGTTCAAATTATTTCCTAAGAAAATCTTGCCTTTTAGTTTGATCAAATGCTTTGTTTATAGTTTTTGGAGAAAATTTTTAGACCTTATACTGAAGCGAAGGTGTTAAATCAACAATAAATTATAAGAGATTATCATCATTCATGTTATTATATTCTTTATGAGATAATGATATTTAATGTTTGATGAAATCATGAGCTGATTCAGAGGTTGATTGCTTAGCATTTATAAAATGACTAAGATAATTTTCTAAAATATCATTATGTTAAAATTTCTTGACTAGAGCATTAACCAAATATTATAATTATGTAACATAATGTTGAGACAATTGATTATACCATTCTCAAACGTCACCTATAAATGTTTTAACTAATAGTTTAGTAGTAGCAAAGGTATTTGTTTGGATCCATTCCTTACAGAGATTACCAAATACCTTAATAAAAAATGCAAGGTCTTTAGTTACATCATATTTATTAGTTGGAGAAATGTTTTCAATATCAATGGAGACAATGAAAGGAGCTAAAGGTTCATTTTGGATATTTTTAAGCATCTTATCATGTATAAGGTGTTGTATAATGATATTCCCGTTTGCATCTCTAAGAGGATGAGGAATTAAATTTTGATTATTTTGAGGTAATGCAAGAGGAGGTTAATTGGTCATTTGTAATAAATGATGTTGAATTTGCATCTTTTGGGAGGTGTTTTTTGTTTGCATAACATTCATTTGTTGGACTATTTATGCAAGGATTTGTGTAGTGTCAATATGTGTATTTTGATTATTAGTATTTAAAGGTGGGATATTATGATTGTTAAGAGGAGGAATTTTAGTGTTGGTAGGAAGAACACCCATTATTAGGGGTAGGTATGTTTCCTATTGGAGGATTCCCTATAGGATTATTCATTAAACTTGTATTAATTACCCCAATAGTGTAGTAAGGTAGTTTGGATAAGGTAGTGTCTTGAGAAATGTGAAATGGATTAGAACCATCCACATCACTAGTTTGAGTGATTTGAACCATGTTAAAATCAATGGATAAAAGATAGAAAAAATTACACTAAGAGTGATTATCCTCTTGGGTAGCTAAATTAGGTAAAAATAAATAACCCATGTATCCTCTAAATGGGTTAAGGTTATCAATAATTTTTTTGGATAGGTGATTTCATGATGTTTAAATAAGGTAAAAATAAATATAATAAAGTGAAAATTATGTTTAAGGATGAAAATTAAGGGAATAAGATGAAGTCGACTAGATACTATATGAGATCAACTACTTGAGTTTTAGAAATGCAAAGAACTATGTCGACCAAGTACTACGTAGTTGGACATGCCAATGCCTGAGTAATAGGATAATTAATGGACTAGATTGGTAAGGTAGTACAGAGTTGAAAAATTTAACATAGATATAATAAAAGGATAATACTGAATCAAGTAGGTTGAATTAGTTATATAGGAAGGAAAACAAAATAGTTTATAAAATACTAGGTTGAAAAGGTCAACTTAGTTTTGTAGGATGGAAAACAAAATAATATGTAAAAGACTGGGTCAAGTAGGTTAAGTTAGTTATGTAAGAAGGAAAATAGAAGAGTCTTTAAAAGATTGGGTCGAGTACATCAACTTAGTTCTATAAGAAGGAAAATAAAATAGTCTATAAAAGACTAGGTTGAGTAGGTTAACTTAGTTATGTAGGAAGGAAAATAGAATAGTCTATAAAATACTAGGTCATGTAGGTCAACTTAGTTTTATAGGAAATAAAACAAAATAATTTATAAAATACTTGGTTGATCACATCGACTTAGTTCTATCAGAAGGAAAATAAAACACTCTATAAAAGACTAGGTTGAGCAGGTTGAGTTAATTCTATAAGAAGGAAATATTTAAAATGGTCTAAGTCTAGATAATTTAGTTTTAGTGAAAGAAAAGAGGACTCAACATGTAGATAACTAGGTCAAGTCAATCGATCTAGTTGTAACACACAACACAAACCTTATATCAACACTAGCTAATACAAGTTTGGGATACAACATAGAATAAAAACAACAAGCAACAATAGTGAAATTTAAAAACTAATTAATTATTCCAAAAGAAGACAAGGAAGTTATACTACAGATTTTGATTGAAATATTAGGCTTCCAAAGATACTTGTTTTTCCATTAGATAGTGTTGGCCCAATATTTCATAGCACTGACTATAGAAAAAGTACCATTCCCATATCCCACTCAACCCAGTTTTAAGGGTAATCTAGAAGTAACTTCTTAGTACTAACCACTAACTGATACACCCCATAAAAAAATGGATGGTTGGATTCCTAAGGTTCAATAAATAAAGAAATCCTAAGAATTTCAAAAATACTACATGATAGGTAGAAACTAAATATCATTTTTAGCTCTATACTATGGCTATGAGTACTAGGGAAAGCCCCTCATGCTAAAATATCTATAAATTATAAACAAGGACCTTAAACAGAGTATCAAGTATCCCTCCATGATAATAACTAAGTATTTTGAAAACTATTGATACCTAATTTCCATGAAAAACCAAACAAAGTGAAAAATAAGAGTGAAAATCTAATTTTTGAAAGCTAATTTGTAGTTTTTGGAAAGTTAATAAATAGGTAACCAACTGAAAATTAAATTATGTTTAAGTACTATCAATGTAGGTTAATTCCCTTTATTTGAACTAGTATAAAAATACATAGAATAAAGTTGAGCTGGTCAACTAAGTTATAAAAATAGAACATAATAAAGTCGAGTTGATCAACTCAATCTATTGAAAGATATTCCAAAAGGAACACAATCGAGCTAGTCGACTTAGTTTTTTGGACATAAAGTAGATACAAAACTAAGTCAAGTTGGTCAACTTAGTTTACTTTAAGGGTAAAGTTTTATAGAACTAAAAATTTGATAAAAATAATACTAAAATTAAAAATTTTAAATATAATATGAAAATGAAATTACTTAAAATTTGACAAAAAGAAATTATTGATATAGTTAGAGTAAACCTGGCAAATTATATAGAGTTGACTAGGTCGATGTAAAATCTTCACTGAATATGTTAAGTTTTTGTTTTAAAATATGTTGTCTAGATGAAATTTTAGACCTATAGAGGTAAAATACAAAATACCTATATGGAGTCAAGTTAGTCGATTGAGTATAAATAAATTTAGTAAATGATATAATAAATAAGACTGTGTCGATCAAATTGACCTATGTATTTTAAATGGAAAAATAAAAAAATAAAAGAATCAAGTAGATTGATTCATTTAAATTTTTAAGAGTGAGAAAATAAACTACATTGATTGGATCAATCTAGTTTTCCAATACTATAAATTCTACATAGAAAGTTTAAGAAAAATTGACAGGATCACCTTAGTTTAAAAGCCTGCAAAAAATGTCTTGACTAGGTCAACCAGGTTAACTAAGCTATAAAATTTTCACATAGAGTTGAACTAAGTCGATAGGCTCGAATGAGTATGAAAACCTATGCACAAAGTGTTAAACTAGGTCAATAGGGTTGATCTAGTTGTCTGTAGATAAAAATTAGAATTCTTTAAGGGTTAGATTTACATTGGGTTCACTAGAATATATGAAAAAAAAACTAGATAGATATATAGCTTATCATAATCAATAATATTCAAGCTCAAAGAAGGTATTCAAATAACAAGTACTCTTGGCACTACATTTAATTTGGGGTAATGAACAATAATAGATACTCTCAACCTACACTAAGGGGTCACTTATCACTCTATGGTAAATGATAGGTTTCTAAGTCCCTCAATCAAATGCCATTTTGTGATAACCCGATCTAGGTCTTATGATTATAAATAGTATCAAGCAAGCTAATCTACTAAACAACTATGCAAGTTAATCTACTAAATGCATATGCAAGATAATTTAGTGCTCACCAAAGACTTTACTACAAATTGGGAATATAATCAACATGAAAAGACAAATATATCTATAACATAGAAATTATCTAAGCAAGGAGAGATAAAGGTCAATATATATTAACTCTACAACATCTACTTATCGAAATATGAAGGGCTAGGGAAATACTTACCTTGTTGAAGTGAACCCATCATGCCTCAATCTCTCCATTGGCCAATGGTGCTTTACAATAGGTTGTTATGGGCTTGTAAGGATACTAAGATCTCCATAAGACAAGTGATACTAAGGCAAAAACCTAAGAAATTAAACCTCCTATTTATTACATAAGCAAATTTGAGAGCAATAATGATGCATAATTGAATGATCCTCTAATGGAAATGAAATGAAAGGGGGTATATATAGCCATGGATTGAACCTAAACCCTCTCAAGAGTTTAGATGATGTAGTCAGCCTAATTGACCTTTTTAGGTCGGAAATAGAGTTGTTAAGCCTTGAACTATGCCATCTTAGGCTGGTAGAGTTCTGTAATGTGTATTAAACCTAGAACAAGGTTGACCCGATCGACGTAATAATAAAATGGTAAAAGGGGGTTTTTGCTTAATTAGGGGCTATATTGGGTAGTTAACTACTTGGGGAAGTGTATAAATAGGGTTTCATAGCTTATGGAAATGGATAGGAGTTGCTTGTATTGGTTTTAGGTGGTGGTATAGGGGACAATAATCCTAAAATGCACCAAAGGTCTACCAACCCCTTTCCTGGTGCACCCTTTAAGGTGTGCACTCAAAGAGATTGAGATTCAATGGGTTCCTAAAAGAGAGAAAACATTAAGAATTGATAAATTTAAAAAATATTGTTTTTATACAAAAGTAATTGATAAACTATCTATCAACATGAAACTGACACATAGATGCCAAGGAGCTAATAGAATATGTAAATGCTGAAAATATTATAGGATTTTGTTTTTGATTTTTTAGTATTTTTTTAGAATTTTTAAAGTTTTTCAACCTTAAGTTGGATAAACATGTTTTACATCATGGTTAGATAAATTAAAATGTTAAATAATAAGTTCCTCCTAATGTTTTACATGTGTAGTATAGGAACCGATGTTATCATTTGGAATATGTATTAATTTGTCTTCATGAGAAAAAGAAATACCTTGCTGATTTGTATCAATTTTAGCTTCCATTTGATATATCCAAAGTCTACCCCAATGTAAATGAGTGTAATGGAGTATGGGGTAAGACCCATACTTTTATAACGATAACATAAGGCCTACAAGCAATATGAATAAAAAATAAACCTAGTGAATCTTTTCATTGCCCCTTATCATGTAGATTGTTAGCATGGTACCCCAGTGGTGAAAAATCCCTTTCACTACAATAGTTTTATAATTTTATAGTATCAATGTGGTTATGAAAAAATTAAACACCACTCATGAATAAAGTAATTGTTAAATCTTGGTGACATGAATGCTTTTTTTTGTTCACCTTGGGATTTTTATTAAAATGGTCATATAAAGATTAGGAACATCATTTTTTTTTTCATAATGTTCTTTAGATAATTTAGCTCCTTCCTTTATGTGAGGGATAAATTTTTTGTATTTGGAGAGAGGTATGTTAAGTTCTTTTGGATGATTAATTATGAATAAAGCATATTTCTGCATGGCATTATATAAATGGTTAATGAATCATATTTTTTATGCAATTGTCTTTCCTTTAATGGGGAAATAAATAATCTACTGAAAATAAATCACAATTCCAAATCCGAGGGTCTAAATTCCAACTCATATGATGTACTTTTGAATTAAATAGTATAATCTTGAATGGATTCATCATCATGTTTCTTGAAACTATGTAAATGTTCTAATGTTAGTTTTGGCACCTTGTAGATATTTAAATCCATAAATAAAGATTCTTCCCATTGTAAAATATTAGGAAATGAACCTTTTGGTATGTTATATATCCAATTTTGAGCCTTATTAGAAATGCTCAGGTGAAATGCTTTTAGTAATAATTTATCATCTTTTTCCCATTAACCAAAATAACATACTTAGTTAATCACATGGTTGAATGGGTCCTTATGAATCAAAAAGAGAGCTAAATACATTAGTTTAAAATAATATGGATAAGGATATTAATTTATACATTATGCAAGAGGTTTATTGTTGAATGAATTCACATTTGCATTAGTATTATGAAAAGCCATTTGAATTTAAAGTATAAAAACCTATTTTTGAAGATCTCCAATAGTGGTCATCATAGAAATAAGATATTCCATGGGAATTATAGTGTTTTTAATAAGTGTTATCATTGGTTCCAACTCACCCCTTTTTTGAATCTAGGCATATGAGTATCATCATCCTCATGGATAATAAGTGCAAATTCATGATCACTAAATTTAGGATATTTTAGTAATGGTATTGGATATTTGAATTTTGGTACATTTGATATATCATTTAAATAAATTGGATCATTAGAACCATCTTATTAATTAACTTTTGGTAATGATATAATAATTGGATCTTGAGGAACCTTTGATAAAGGCACCTTTTTTTATGATAGTAGCATTTGGTGTAACTGCACTCTTTTAAAGGTAAAGATCCTTTAATTTAAATGTCTTGGTTGATAGTGGTAATAATGCCATATTGAATATGAGGATCCCTTTAGAATTTAGGTTTATAATTATTTATTATTCTTCATGGCTTAATGTGACTTGGTAAATATTCCATGATATCTTGGTTAACCTTTAAAAAAAATCAATATCAAATGAAGGTAGGAAAAATTCATTGCTTATGACAAGGGCGATATTTTTTGGAAATGTTGGAATAGGAGGGGTTATAATCAATGATCTTTAAGGAATTTACCCTTTATAATTAATTTTAAAATCCTCCATGATATCCTTATGGAGTTGGTGAAAACTACCATGATTAAATTAAGGAACACTTTTTTCATGTGAAACCAATTTTTGTGTAGAAGTTTAAGGAAAAGGCTTTTGATCTTACTTAAGATGGATCAACTTATTTTTTGAGATGGTGGGAGCATGATCATTTAAAAATTTTATATTATATGATTTAGCATTTGGAAGAATGAAAGAGTAATCAATTTTAATTCCTTCCTTGAGGGAGAGTTGAGAGTTTCTTAATCATAGTTATCAAAGTAATCAATATCATCCATGATGAGAGACATAAATAACACAATGATTAGGACAAGGAAGAGATAATCATCTAAAATATAATGCTTATGTAATAATGATACTCAAATATCAGGTTCACCAAATGTTTAACCCTATAAATATAGGTTAGGGGTATCTAGGTATAGATGATATTTTATGATTATATAGCACCTCAGTTTTGTACACTTGGCAAACTCAGATCTTGGTTGTTTCTCTTAGTTATTTACCTTTCTTGCCTCTAAAAGTCTCACATACACTATTTTTTTTCCTTTGGCCTATATTTATTATTCTAACAAGTTTTATATTGATGACTTAGGTCTTTTATCCTTCCCATAATGCCTAAAATGTAATTATCTTCTATATTTTCATGTTTTAAACATGTACCTACTTTCCTGCTCCCTAGACACTAATGTTTGGGATAGATAGTAGCATCAACACTACTGTCTTGTCTTGACACAAGTGTCTATTTCCCTAAAGTCATCTAATTTACAAATGAAACTTATCCTAATGATTAGACTAAGTGATTTAACATAATTTTCTTATCCAAAGGGATTGATATAAATACAAGATCAATCATCATTCATTCCCCACCTATAAACCTATCAAAATATGAAAGAGACCAAGGAAAATTATCAAAAACACTCTATTAATAATTTAATTGAATAAAGCTTCCATATTTCCATACTTGTCATGGATACAATTAATTTATAGGTCTGAAGAACTAAAAGAGTAGCCCAAGAGTTCAATTTTCTAACTTACAAGCTAGGTCACTGTCATACTTACTTTACACATATTATATGATTCACACACAAATAAACATGTAGGGGAGAACTACATGACTTTAAGACCCTCTTTTAGAGTATTTAATAAGTAAGCAATGCCCTATGATAGTGGGGTATTTTAGATTAGCTTGACACTATGTGCCCACTAATCCATTCCCCCTAAGGTTACTATGAAGATAGAGAACTAGGGTTTTGCCATTTCACAAGGAGTGACACTCTATTAACTAGATATGAATGCACTAGAGAGAAGGTGAAGTAAAACCTAGAAGCATCTAAGTGGTCACATCTTGTTCAATTAGGTATTCCATATAGGACACTAGCATTAAACCTAGATAATAGTGTTGATGTAACCATCCAAGGTTGGTGTGACTATCTAGAGATCCAAGAGTATCAGATCTATAATTTGATGACTATTCTAAAATCTCTTTATAGCCTATATTTTACTTTTTCAAGATCTAAAACTACATTAGCATCAAAACAAGTTAAGTACATCACTTTTTTATCATTTTTATATCTAGCATAATTATACTTTCTATATTTAGACTATACTTAGCATAATAAATTTAGTGTATGCTTTTATTCAAATTTAGCATCTAATTATCCTGCTATAGATCTAGTTATCACCCTTGTGATATTTCTTTTATATACCCATTAATACAAAATCTAGGGTTAATGATAATAGTACTTAGACCAAACATTCTATGGTTAAACATTTGGTGCACTCGAGCTTTGAACATCAACCCCTAGGATAAATTAGGGTTTTTTGATTGTTATACTTTATTGCAAATTTTAACTTTTTCATTTGTGAAGCAATGGAAAATTTTAGTGAAAAAATTTGATTTCAAATGGAAGATAAATAAACATGGATTACTTATCTCAATAATAACAAAGGCTTAATGGATGCATTTTTATATGTTGCAAGAGATGAAATAAATAAACAAGATACAACCAAGGCTATCTCATATAGTAATGGTAGATCCTTAAAAGGTACTATAACTCAGCCTACACTTAACCATCCACCTACATCTAGTGGGAACACATATTATGTGTTTAAACCTTTATTTCTTGAAACTACTATTGATACATCTACAATGGGATTACCCATTATTTCAATACAAATATCAATTTAAATGCCTATTACTTATCAAAATATGTTTTCATCCCCTTTAGTGACTACTAAAATTACTAATATAAATTCCACCAGGCCTATAGTTCAACCACTCCTTCAAGTTGAAAAGACCTTGGAGGATAAGGTTACAAACATTGAACAAAATGATTTAAAATCCCTTCATGCTATAGATTCACAAGATGTATTACATAACCCCATTGCACTTGAGATCTCTTTAGACCCTTTTCCAACAAGATATTTTAAACCTAAGTTCACATTTTATGATGGCAAAGTTGATCTTAAACAACATATTCAAACCTTTTATGCGGCATGCCTTGATTATGCCTCTAATGATAAACTTCTGACAAAATTAGTTCCAAGAAGCCTCAAGGTCTATGCTTTGAGGTTATTCTATGATTTAACTCTTCAATATAATTAATCATTCAAACCTATTATAGACCAATTTTTAGCACTTTTTCCATTAATATTTTGGAAAAGGTTTCATATGCTTAAATTACAAAAATCAAACAAGGAACCAATGAACCTATCAATGGATATGTCTTGAGATATAAGATAATGCTAGTTAAAATGACCAATATTATGGTAGAAAAAAATTTAAGATATATTCAAGCAAAGCCTACTTGCTCTTTTACATGAGTCTATTATTTTTAAGAAGTTCAAATCTTTTGAGGATTTATGCCATGTTGTACAGGATCATGAAATGAAACTTATGTCATTGAATAATCTAAATAATGTAGCAAACACACTAACTGCATTTATAAATAGTACAAAATTCATGATTAAACCAAGTTTTAAGGTAAAACATCCTGAGCCTAAAAAGTAAAAAATCACCATAATTAATATAGTTTCAAAACAACCTAATTGGGTTATCCTATCTAATGCACCAAGGATATAGTTTCCTCATTAACCTGAGTACCCAACTTCATTAATCCCACCATTAATAGAGTGTCAACTTATATCTCTCTCTCTCTCATCCTATCAAGGTTGATATGAGTTGACCTCTACCCAAAGGATATGATGAGAATGATTATTATAATTATCATTAGGGACTAGGACATTATACAAGCAAATGCTTCACCTTGAAGCACAAGATCCAAGATCTTATCGATGACCAAACACTTATATTTGAGGATCCTCCAAAGGAATTAGGCTCATAACCTAGTGATCACCATAAAAAATATATTTAACAATCTTTTGCAAGACCATTCTAAGAAGGACCCAAAAGTCTAAATGGAATATAATGCACATCTTCTTCCATCACATTATGGGTACCCACTAGATGGGATTATTAGTACTTACACATGAGATATACCTCCTATGGTTCAAAAACATTATATTTCCTTTGATGACATTGAAATTAAGGATGATGACTCTAATATTCATTTTCTATTCATTCAAACATATCTTGATAAACACCATATATATAGTGTTATGATTTATAATGGTACAAGTTAAAATGTTTGCACTATGACATTACTTACACACTTACGTTATACTTATCATGATTTTAGACCCCCTACCAGATCAATTAGAGCATTCAATGGGACCTCATATAAGGTTATTAGTGATATTGACTTACCTTTAAGGTTAGTCCCACACATGTGGTTACTACCTTATCAATTAACCTTTCAGAGGCATATTTGATATGTTGTTAGGAAGTCCTTGGATACACACTCTTTGAATAGTACCATGTATAATCCATAGGTGTGTTAAATACATTCATGCTAATTGGGTAATTATAGTTTTTTAAATTCCATATGAGTATCCTCTTGAACAAAATAAACTTATATTCATAAAACTAGATATAAATCCTATTAAGGCTAATTCACCACAAAAGAGTAAGCAATAAGTAATCCCCTTTACTAGGTATCCATTGCTTAAGAAACTGTAGAGTAAATTTTTACTCTATGTTGCATTCAAATTTTTAGTCGAGCACTGCAATTTTGGTTCCTGTATACCTTAGTTGTAGCGACAGAATTGGGGTAGAGCACGAGTTCATTTTCTGTCTAAGTATCGAGTGCAGCGGAGGCCACCAAGTGTCACTGTCTGAGCACGAGTCTTCTTTCTCCTCTTTTGTTTCTTTCATTTAATTTTGCCTAAATGTTTGAATTTAAGTAGAAACTACCAAGTGTCACTCTCTGAAACATGGGGCTAGCCAACTGCCATCATCCGAGACTCTTTTGTAACTTTCCAGAGAACTATAGATCATGCCACGTACCTAATAGTAGCTAAGCAGAAGCTTCCACATGTCAGCATCTGTGTCTCATGTCGGCCCCCACATTTCATTCTATTTTTTGGCAAAGACTTTCAATGGCCAAGTATCAAAGAAGTGAATAGTGCCAAGTGGCAGTCGCGAAAGGCCCTGAACTACCTTTTTAAAGAAGCAACAAAAGTCACCACGTGTTGGCATCCGAAAGACTTGGGTTCAATGCAGAAAGGCATCATTTTATTTTGCTTAAGTGCCATAAAGTAGTGGATGCTACCAAGTGTCACTCTCCTAGCCCCTCTTTACTCCATCCCCAGAAAAAGTGGAAGATGCCACGTATCTTCCTCGAAGCCGTGGAAGCCTCCACATGTTGGCACCCGAGAGATCATCTTCAATTTTTATTGCTAAGTAAAGATTATGATGGGCCTCAGTGCAAATTCAAAGGTATACAAAAAATGCCAAGTGTCACCATCCATAAGAGTCCAATATATGTCCCGAGTGATACTACAACATAGCCAAAGAGAAGTAGAGAGAGCCGTGTGTCTTCAATAAATCTGGTGGAAGGCGACAAGTGTCATTTTTTGGTGCCTTCTAAGTAACAAGAGAATTTTTAGGAAATTGACCAAGTGTCCTCTCCCATTTCAACATAATAGAGAGTTTTGTGTATCTGTTGCCACAAAGTGAAATGGAGGGAAACTTGGCTAGAGTTAATTTGAGTAAATGGAATAGTTCATCGGGTAGATTTTTGGAGCCCCCAAAGCATTGAAAGCACTATCTATTTTGTCCCCTATGAGTTAAGAGTATAGTATAATTACACAGGAAGGGGAGTACTGGAAGGAGACATCTGAGGCTATAAAATAAGGAGAATTGTAAAATCAAAGGGGGGGATTTTTCCATAGTTTTAGACTTTCTAGAGTTTTAACCAGTAATATCATTTGCTCTTGTCTCAATTTTCTTGAGTTGTAAAGTTGATGTAACTGTGCATGTTTCTGTGCCTTTTATGTGGCTAAATGAATTAAGAAGATTTGAGCTCCATGCCTTGGTTGGTGTTATCTATGTCATTTGTAAAGTATTCTATACTGTAGATTCTCTAGAGTTGTGATTAGGAATGTCATTTGCTTTTGTCTCATTTTCTTGAATTGAAAGTTATACATAACTATACGTGATTTCTATGCCTCTTATGTGATTGAAAGATTATATTAAGAAGATTGAACACTATGCCTTTGTTGACATTCTCTGTATCTCAGCAAAAGACTTCCTTGTTGTGAACCTTTGTTTTTGTTATTTCAAATTCTTACATTGATCATGCACTTATCTGCTCTTAAATGTAATTGAGTCCTATAATAGTTTCACTGTGCTCAGGTTAGGATTATGATTACACTCAAGTGCATCACTGTAGTTAGGTTTGAGTTCCTACATTTGCATTTTTGTTTAATCTCTTATCCCTTTTCCCCAAACACTTGATACAAAAGAAGAAACCAGCTTCTCTAAAATCTAGAGGTTATTTCAAGCCACATTTTCCCACAGCTTGAAACTTCCCATTGTTGATTGATTAAGATCAAGTGCAATTTTAAATCATCAATAGTTTTTGGCATGCCTAGTGGGACCAGTCTTGAAGTTTCTTTCAAGATTGTATGAACTAGAGATCTACGAGGAGTCGAAGCTGTGGACCAGTCACCAGATCACAATCTACTACAAATCCAGGTATTCTTTTACCACCTCTAATAATTAGTCCAAGAAGAAGAGCTAACCAGTTTGTACCAGTGCTAAATATGGGAGCCCCTGTACCCCCAAGAAATTATGTAAGCTAGAACACTGGTAGCCCCTTGATCCTCCTAACACCACCAACCATTTGGGATCCTATCCTAGTAAATGCTCTAAAAGCTCTACCCAAATTTAGTGGGCAAGACTCAAAAATACCTGTGGAACATCTTCAAGATGTATCAAATGTCTATGCCATACATGGTGTCACAGAGCAAAATATGACCCTAAGGTTATTAGCAGCCTCATTCAAAGGGAAGGCCTTATAATGGTATCAGTCTTTGACCCCAAATACCATATCCACATGGGACCAGCTCAGAGATCAATTTTTTGAAATATTTGTAGAGAAAGGTGATAAGTCTTCTTTATTACAATAGTTGATCACCATTCAAAGGGGACCACAAGAGGACATGACTGACTTCAACACTAGATTCCAAAAAACTTGGGATAGAATCCCTATTGTAGCTAAACCACCACTTGGTATGGCCATAGTGTTTTATCTCAAAGCTTTGAATTTAGATATATCTGTTATGATTCAGTCACTAGGAGGACACACTTTGTCAGTGGCTTATGACCTTGTGGTCAGAGCTGAGAATCATTTGATTGATGTTGGGAAGTTACCTCCAAGGCCTCCCATGCCTATATTCCCAAAAATTACCTTGCCCCTACCTCAAGAGGTTCCTAAAGCTATAAGCCTACCTGTGTCTATGTATACTTACCCTCCATCATTTGTGAAGCAACCAGTCCCTGCTCAGCCATCTGAGATGGATGACATCAAGAGTATGCTAAAGACATTCTCCAATGAGCTGATTAATATAAAGAGGCAACAAAATAATTTCCCTAAGCCTCTTTATCAAGGCTATTAAGGAAATAGGTTTTCATCCCAACCAAACCAATATCAAGGCCCTCCAAGGCAAACTAACCATCAACCAGCAAATCAATTAGTTGCAGTTCCCACACCCTCATAGACCATTCCTCCCAACTAAAATAGGGAGATGGTTTCAGGTTAGAATAATTATGTGGATGATACTAATGCTTGGTGTTTCCCTTGCAATGATGCTCACACACCTAGAGATTGTCCTAGAGGTAATCTACAACAAAGGGTGGCTGAGTAAAGAAGAATGGATGGTCAATTTACCAGTACTAGTAACAATCAAGCCTACCAGTCTCCCGACATGCAGAATTTAGTTCTAGTGGCTCAAATGCAAGGAATGTCCTTATAAGAAGAAGAAGAAATAACCCCTGAACATGTTTTGTTCTCATGGGTTGAGGATGAAAAAGCAATTTTCTTGAACGAGGCATCTACCTCCTAGAGATCAGTAGTGCAATCTGATTATTACACCAGATCTAAGAGGAGGATGGTGGAATAGCCTGAGGTTGTAAGTGGTCAAGTCAAGAATAATCCTCCATCTCAAGGGCAAAGGAACACTACCATTAGACAAGAAGTGCCTTAGCTGGTACAAGATCATGGGATCCCCGTTCAGGTTCAAGAAAAAACAAGGTATCCTTATTACCAACAAACTCAGTCTTTGGGACCAATCAATATAGTGGACCAATTAAAGAAGACTCCAATGCAAGTATCTATATGGGATATCTTAGCTATTCTTGAATAAAAGAAACTACTACAAGAGGCTCTGTAAAGGCAAGCAGTGCCTAAAAATGTTATTACTAAGGAAGGAACTGCTGGAAAAGAAAAACTCAAAGATATGGTTCCTCCAATGACAACAGCCTTCGTGAATAATGCAACACAAGTAAATCCAAGCCAGAGCCTTTCTATTTAACTCTAATAGTTGGAAAGAAACTCTTGCATAATGCATTGATAGATTTGGGAGCTAGTACAACTATGATGCCCAAGCAAATAGCTGATGCTTTGAAAATAAAATATGAACCCCTTGCAAAGGGAGTTATGCAAATAGATGGAAAAACAGTGCAAACCATAGGGAGAATTAAACAACTCCCCTTGTAGTTATACACATGTCCCAACATAATTGTCAACCAAGATATAGTTGTCATAGATATCCCTCCTGTCTTTGGTTTATGTTTATCTAGAGACTTTACAACAAAAATAGGAGGATATGTCTCTTGACTAGTCTCACCTCATCCTAAGAACCAAATATGGTTCAAAAATGAAAATTCTATTTGAACCACTGTCCAAAGACCATATCACCAATGAACCAACAATAAGATTAGAAGCAGATCATGCCATGATAAATAAAGAAGAAATAATTTTCATCAAAGAACTAGGAGACTAGACTGAGGATGATCAAGAAGAAGAAAATAGCCAGTTGTTGGCTATGATGCATAACGACCCATATGGGAACTATGACTTACTGGTTTGGGCACATATGTCATTTTTGATGAAGATCAGGAGATCCCAAATGTTGTAAGGGAAGATGCACCTACTACTCAAGATTCAGAGGTCTGGACTTTGAATTTTGATGGGGCTAAAAGTAAACATGGTGCTGGAGCAGGAATTTGTCTTACTGCTCCAAACAGTGATAAAATTTTAAGGGCTATCTGATTCCAATTTACTTGCACTAATAATGATGCAGAGTATGAATCTTTAGTACATGGGCTCTTGTTAGCCAAGAAAAAGGGAATAAAGAACCTAAAAGTAAAAGGAGATTCAAAATTAGTAGTGAAGCAAATTAGGGAAAAGGCAGCAGCCAAGAATGTGAGAATGAGATCCTACAGGCATAGGATTTGGCATTTGATAGAATATTTTAAAGATTTTAATATCGAGATGATCCCTAGAAGTCAAAACTCTGAGGTTGATAGGATGGCTCAGACTGGCTCATAGTTTAACCCAGAAACTGGCTTATTGGTTAACAATGAGTCAGTAAAAGTTATAGTGAGGCCAACCATCCTAGACAATGAGGAAAATTGGCAAGTATTTGAAAATGATGCTCAGGTAGTCTCTTTCTTAAAACAATCAGATGAGTTTGCTGGTCAGTTTCAAACTAAAATCAAAGAGGCATATGGTGATTAGATTATAAAATTGAGGACTAATAAGCTCCCTAAGGGATTGATCACCTTAGAAAATTTGTTTGACCCAGAGGATGTAAGCCTGGAAAAGAAAAGGTTCCAGGTAGATAAAGCAAACTATTCTAAGGTAGAGGTGAGTGATGTGAAGAGGTTAAAATTTGGGAATTCTACAACTCAGGAAGAGAAGAAAAAATTAATGAGTTGTGCCGAAAGTATGATAGAGTGATAGCTTGGAGCTATGAAGACCTTTATGGATACAACAGAGACATTATCTAGCACACAATAGAGTTGAATGAAGGGTCCAAACCCATTCAACAAAAATAGAGGCCAGTGAATCCAAGGATTGAGCCTCTAATGGTAGATGAGTTGCAGAAGCTTTTAGATTCAAAAATAATATTTCCAATCAAACACTCAACCTGGGTATCAAATCTAGTCCCAGTTAGGAAAAAGAATGGAGATGTAATATTGTGTGTAGATTTCAAAGATCTAAATAGAACATCTCTAAAAGACCACTATCCCTTACCCTCTATGGAACATATTCTGTAAACTATGGCTAGATCAGAGAGGTTTTCTTTGCTTGATGGTTTCTCTGGGTATAATCAGATTTGGCTAGCTGAGGAAGATTGGTACAAAATTGATTTCACTACCAAATGGGGGACATTTGCCTACATAAAGATGCCATTCAGCTTATCAAATGTAGGAGCCACCTTTCAACAAGCTATGGATATAGCCTTTGGTGAGCTGATAAATAAGGTCATCCTGGTCTATCTGGATGATCTCACTATTTTCTCAAAAAATGCTGATGATCATTTTGATCATTTAGAATCTGTCTTCAAGAAATGTTAGGATTTTGGGATATCATTGAATCCCAAGAAATGTATTTTTGTTGTACCTCAGGGTAAACAATTGGGGCACATAGTATCTAAAGAAGTAGTTTTTATAGATCCTGAGAGAATCATAACTATAATGGACTTACCTCTTCTAGTAAATAAAAAGGTAGTCTAATTTTTTTTGGGGAAGATCAATTTTGTCAGTAAATTCATATCTAATTTTGCAGGCTTGGTTAGACCAATGACACTCTTGCTAAAGAAAGACCTGGACTTCAAATGGACTACAGAAGGGAAGCAAGCATTTAAAGGGGTCAAGAAGGCTATCTCAGCAGCCCCAATGCTCAAGAACCCATATTTTTCCAAGCCCTTCATAATGTATGTCTATGGAGGAGAGTCAAGTATTGTTGTTGTCTTGACTCAAAATAATGACAGGCCAGAGGGGGAGCACCCAATAGCCTTTTTCTCAAGAACTCTTAGAGAGTATGAGACCAGGTACAATTTTGTGGAAAGATAGGCCTATTCCATGGTAAAAGCCCTAAAAAAATTTAGGCATTTGATATCAGGGAACTAAAATTTGATACTTGTAGCTCACCCAAGTGTCAGGGAATATATCATGGAGGGGGAAATTATTGAGAAAAGAGCCAATTGGATCACTAAGATCCTTAAATATGATGTAGAGGTTAGACCCACCAAGTTGGTTAGAGGTAGGGGCTATGCCAATATATAACCCAAGAGCTGGAAAAGATGTTACCTGAGGGAGCAGATTCAGAAGGAGAGACGGAGACAGTGCTAAAATTAAAAGAGGTTGATCAGGAATCCTGGATCACAAGCAGGATTCAATTTATGAAAAATGGGGTTTATCCAAGAGAACTCCCTCGAAACAAGAGGAGATATTATAGGATATAGGGAGTTCATTTTGTTTTAATTGAACAAGTCCTTTTTAGAAGAAATTTTGATGGAAAATTGTTAAGATGCGTAGAACAAGCTGAAGCTAAGATGATACTACATGAAATGCATCATGGAACATCAGGGGGGCATTTTTCTTCAAAGACCACAACCATAAAGATAAGTGAGGTAGGATATTTTTGGCCTACTTTATTTGCAAATTATTATCAGCTGGTTAGAAAATGTCAATCCTGCTAGTGTTATATGGGGATGAGGAAGAATGCAGCCATGCCCCTTAGTCCTATAGTTATGGATGAACCTTTCACTCAATGCAGTCTTGACTTCATTGGAATGATAAATCCAGTGTCCAGCATGGGTCACAAATGGATATTAACTGCCACAGACTACTTCACCAGATGGACCAAAGTAGTCCCACTTAAAGAAGCGACAGAGAATGTGATCCTATATTTTCTAGGGGGTATCACTACTCACTTTGGGACTCCTCGTACCATCATTTCGGATAATGCTAAAGCATTCTTGGGGTATAAGGTATCTGAATTTGCCTTGAGACATGGAATATATTTGAAAAACTCGTCTAACTATTACCCTCAAGGTAATGGTCTGGCAGAATCAACGAACAAGAACCTGATAAGACTCATCAAAAGAGTAGGGGTTGATCATCACAAAGAGAGGCATAAAGTGCTTAATCTAGCACTATGGGCTAATAGAATCATGCCCAAGCAGGTGATCAAAATGTCTCCATATGAATTGGTATATGGAAAGTCTATCATGATTCCCCTAAGTTTGGAAATCCTTGCTCTTCAGCTGATCAAACAAATTGAGATTGAAGAAAATGGCCTCATGCAGGTCAGACTCACATAACTTCTAGAAGTTCAGGAAAAGAGGGATATAGCCCATGATTCATTGATCAAGCATCAAGGAATGGTTAAGAACTATTTTGATAAAAAGACTTTGAATCCTAATTTTGAGGTGGGCTCAATTGTTTTAAAATGGGATGCACGGGCCACCAAGCCAAGTCAGCATACCAAATTCAAAGCACTATAGACTGGCCCATATAAAATATGTGTGTGCAAGCAGAAGAATTTTTTTGAGCTAGAGTCGATGGAAGGAGAACTTGAAGAGAATCCTATAAATAGAATCTATTTGAAACATTTCAATTGACTTGGGTCTCTCATGTATTATAGTTAAATAGTTTCCCTTTCTCGTATTGTTTTTCTATTGTTTTCCCACTTTGATTTTAAATAAGTGTTTTAAACATGTGTCAACGGCTCTTTTGAAGCTGTAATTTTCACATTTTTGATCTAGTGGGAGGTGGAGTTTTCTTTTTGAGTAGGCTCAAAATTCTTGAGGGTCACTAGTAATTGTAGAGTAAATTTTTACTCTACGTTGCATTCAAATTTTCAGTCAAGCACTACAGTTTTGGTTCCCGTATACCTTGGTCATAGCAGCAGAATTAGGGCAGAGTACGAGTTCATTTTTCATCTAAGTATCGAGTGCAGTGGAGGCCACTAGGTGTCACAACCCGAGCATGAGTCTTCTTTCTCCTCTTTTGTTTCTTTCATTTCATTTTTCCTAAATGTTTGAATTCAAGAAAAAACTACCAAGTGTCACTCTCTGAAACATGGGGCCGGCCAACTAGCATCGTCCGAGACTCTTTTGTAACTTTCTAGAAAATTGCAAATCATGCCACGTACCTAATAGCGGCTAAGTGGAAGCTTCCACATGTTAGCATCCATGTCTCATGTTGTCCCCCATGTTCCATTCTATTTTTTGGCAAAGACTTTCAACAACTATGTATCAAAGAAGTAGAAATCTCCAGGTGGCAGTCACGGAAGGCCCTGAACTACCTTTTTAAAGAAGTAGCAGAAGTCACCATGTGTTGGCATTTGAGAGACTTGGGTTCAACACAGAAAGGCATCATTTTATTTTTCTTAAGTGCCATAAAGTAGCGGATGCTGCCAAGTGTCACTCTCCTAGCCCCTCCTTACTCCATCCCCCAAAAAAGTGAAAGATGCCATGTATCTTCCTTGAAGCCATAGAAGCCTCCACATGTCGGCACCCAAGAGATCATCTTCGAGTTTCATTACTGAGTAAAGATTGTGATCGGCCTCAGGTGTGAATTCAAAGGTCTATAGAAACTACCAAGTGTCACCATCCATAAGAGTCTGATATATGTCCCGAGTGATACTACAACATAGCCAAAGAGAAGTGGAGAGAGCCGTGTGTCCAAGTGTCACTTTTTGGTGCCTTCTAAGTAACAAGAGATTTTTTAGGAAATTGACTAAGTGTCCTCTCCCGTTTCAACATAACAGAGTGTTCTGTGTATTTTTTATTGTAAAGTGAAATGGAGGGAAAATCGGCTGGAGTTAATCTAAGTAGATGGAACAGTTCATCGGGTAGATTTTTGGAGCCCCCAAAGCATTGAAAGCACCGTCTATTTTGTCCCCTGTGAGTTAAGAGAAAAGTAGAATTTTATGGGAAGGGGAGCAATGGAAGGAGACATCTGAGGCTATAAAAGAAGGAGAATTGTAAAATCAAAGGGGGGGATTTTTCCATAGTTTTAAACTTTCTAGAGTTTTGACCAGTAATATCATTTGCTCTTGTTTCAATTTTCTTGAGTTGTAAAGTTGATGTAACTGTGCATGTTTCTATGCCTTTTATGTGGCTGAATGAATTAAGAAGATTTGAGCTCCATGCCTTGGTTGGTGTTATCAGTGTCATTTACAAAGTAGTTTATACTGTAGATTCTCTGGATTTGTGATTAGGAATGTCATTTGCTTTTGTCTCATTTTCTTGAATCAGAAGTTCTACATAAATGTACATGATTTTTGTGCCTCTTATGTGATTGAAATATTCTATTAAGAAGATTGAACACTATGCCTTTGTTGACATTCTCTGTATCTCAGCAAAAGGCTTCCCTGTTGTGAGCCTCTATTTCTATTATTTAAAATTCTTACATTGATCATGCACTTGTCTGATCTTAAATGTAATTAAGTCCTATAACAGTTTCACTGTGCTCAAGTTAGGATTAGGATTACACTCAGGTGCATCACCGTAGTTAGGTTTGAGTTCCTGCATTTGTGTTTTTGTTTAATCTCCTATCCCTTTTCCCCAAACACTTGATACAAAAGAAGAAACCAGCTTCTCTAAAGTCTAGAGGTTGTTTCAAGCCGCATTGTCCCACAGCTTGAAAATTCCCATTGTTGATTGATTAATATCAAGTGCAATTTTAAATCATCAACAAAAACCATTACATTAGAGACAAATAGTGGATTTCATAGAATCTCTATTTTATATTACACACCATTTTTAGATATCTAGAGGACCTAAAAATGTACATATCACTTTTATGCCAAAGAAACCATAAAATGATCAATGATGGGTTATAAGAAACCCTACTCATGTTACTCCTACTATTTCTTCATGACCACATAGTCATATTATACATATGCAGAGCACCATTGATACCTTAGTGACAGATATTACACCTATATATGTTACTTGATAGTGTAACCAAGGTATTACACTAGATTCTTTGTGGGGATATATCTATGAAAATCCATTATATGACATCATAGGATGATCTTTCCTCTTAAAAAAATTACAAAAATACCAAAATAATCAAAAACATCCATAAATATAAAAAAAAAAATTGGCACTTACATGTTATATTAGTGGCATCTATATGTTAGTTCCATGTTGATGGATGACATATTCAATTACTCCTACATATACATATGTGTCACACTTATACCTAAGTGTGATATAGGTGTAGAGAGGATTACATAACATGATTATTCAAACATTAGTCCAATAAACCAAAGGAAGAGTGCATAAGAACAAACCAAATTAAGCCTATCTATTCATGTGGAAATTATTAATGACAATGAAAGACAAATGAAAGAAAGTAAGAAATCTATATCTTCCCAAGTGAATCCATTCTCTAAAATCAGATAAAAAATATGTTATCCCTTGATCAAGCATCCTTTTATTTATCAAAAATGGTGTAAAACTCCTCCAATATCTCAAGAACACTCGACAAAACCTAGGCTCATGATTTGGAATCACTAAATTAGCCTATGAATGAAGCTTGCAACTAAAATCAATGGTCAAATGCAAAGGATTTTGGAGACAAATCAACATAATAACTTTGCACAAATAAATATTAAAAATGATGTCCATGGCATCTCTATTTATAGATTTTCAAGAATGACCAGAATCAACCATGACCATCCATCTCAACTCTTTATTACCTCCCATGCCTCATTAATATCTCTTCTTCCAAATTCATGATGAGGATAATTATGGATTTTAATTACATATTGAGATGGATGGTCATGGATTAATTGAATTATGTAATTAAAATCCGTAATTATCCTCACCATGAATTTGGAAGAAGGGATATTAATGAGGCATGGGAGGTAATAAAGAGGAATGAGAGGTAATAAAGAGGCATGGGAGACCCATAATCCTAATATTTTATGCACTTATGGCTTGATGGATGCCACCCCATAGATGACATCACCTAATGTAGATAATAGAAATCAATTTCCAAAAAGAAATATTCAACAAATATCATGATAAATCTACTTAATATCTTGTTTTGGATTAATTATATTTAAACAAGGTTAATCAACATTTATTTGGAAATTGGCCCTCAATTAATCAAAATGGTCAGAAAGTCATATTACTGGGTCATAATTTGACTTAAGAAGAATTGGAAGGTGACATTAGATGCATTAAAACTATATTCTCATTTTAGGATGTTCCTAACACAAAATAACAAAGGTACATGATGTGTACTAATTAATTATAATAAAAGAGTGATCTAGAGCACAAAAAGGCAAAATCATCATTTTGACTCAAAAAGAATTGACCAAAGTTAGCTAGACCATAAATTGTATTGCCCCATTTAGGGATACTTTGACCTAAATTGGCACTTATAAATGACAACTTCAAACCATTTAGTGCATTTTATGGATTTTGACCTAAAATGTGATTTGAGTTCAATTCAAGTAATATTTACAATTTCAACACAAATGGTGTTAGGAATTATATGTCTACAATAGACATACAAAGATACATGATACATTCTTGTTTTAGATGTTGGGATTTCCCTCTATTTATGTCATTTATACATTAGGGGAATCATCTTATTTTATCTTGATACACACATGTTATATGATTTGATGATCACTCTACATTATCATATTTGAGATTACATTTATAATTATATATGCCTTTAGCCATGATTATGTCTTACATAGTGTACTTGATATGCTATGCACTTGACATTTTTTCCTAACACATTGTATCCATGGGATACTATGACATGTTTATGCTACTTTCTTATGCTTTAATTTATGCACTTCCTTGAGTGTCTTTCCTTGTTATTGTATTCTTTTTTTGAGCATTTGAATATGATCCTTTTATTGTGGCTATTGTGACTATGTATGCTTTTTTTGATATTAAATAAATCATTTTTTGTTGTATGGACATTTAAATATGTCATCCTTGCCTTTTTTATATATTTGACTAAGTCATGTCCCTTTGATTGTGTGACATTTGAACATGCCCCTTATTTTTGGTCTTCTTGGACTATTACCTTTAAACTTGATTTTGAGTGCTCTTGTGTGTTTGCTTGATTTACTTATTAAGCTCATACTATTACTATCTAAATGTTTCCATCATATTTATCATGCATCTTAAGCCTAAATGTGATCAAATCATTTATATGCACTTTAATGATACATTTACCTAGACATGTTCTTTTTATATGATACATGGTTACATTCACATATTATACAATTATCTTATCCTTTTGAGGTGAGGTAATTACCAGTTCTTATATTTCCTTCACCTTAAAGGGGGACTTATTATTGAGGGCATATCATAGAGGTATGTGTATATAAATAAAAATGTAGCTGACCTATTAATCAATCCTATCTTAGAAAGGATAAATCCTACTTACACTTATGTTTGTTGATACATTTAGACATTTGGGGTCATGACCAAGATGGATCCACTAAACTTAACTAAGAGGTCCCTTATCACAATAACATAAATAGAGAGGGTTCCAAATCCTCTAGTCAAGAAACACTATATAATAACCCTAGCTATGTCCTATGTTTTCATATTCATGAAGTATATGAAAATTAAAGTAAAATCTAATCTAGTTCTCACCAAAGCTTTAGGCACAAAGTGGAGGGTGATAAACATAAAAGTAAACATGCATAGAATAATTTTAATTAATATATGCATAAATATAACTCTAATGTATGGAGAGATAAATATATTTAAAATCCATTACTTATATCTACTAATATATAAGATTAAAGTTAGAGATACTCACCTTGGAGATGAACTTGTCAAGACTCAATCTCTCCCTTGGCCAAAGGTTCTTTTAAAGAGGTTGTTGTGTATTATTGAAAAATATAAGGATGGACAATGGATTATATCCAAGGACATCCTAATGAATCTCAAGTTTTCACAAGATAAAATTATTCCCTCCAAGTGTAAAACCATAAGAAAATAACTTCTCAAGTAGAATGGTCAAAGAGCATATTGTAAAGAAGCACAAATGAATAATTAATTCCTATCTCTCTCTAAGGCAAAATGATTGTGTATATATAGATGGGTCTAACCCTATACCTTTTAAAAAAATTAGCTGATAGGGTTGACCCAATTTGACCTTATATTTTTAATTGAGAAAAGCAAGTTAGGTTTCGATTTGGGTTAGCCAAAGCAGACTTAGATCTGTAAGTGTAAATATTAATTTGAATATAAGGTCGACCTAGGTAGACATTATTTGGTAAATGTAAAAAAGGGTTTTAGGCTTAGGTAAGGAATGGATAATGTGGTAAAATTCTTAGAAGAGTGTGTAAAGGAGGTGTTAAATCTTATGGAAGTGTATAAGAGATAGTTGTGTAGATAATATATGGTAGTATAGGGGACAAAAATCTTGTAAAGTACTAATGGTCTGCCCATCCATTTCTTAGTTTACCCTTTAAGGCATGTACTCAGAGTGATTGAGACTCGATGATTTCTTAAAAAAGAGAAAAAATTAGTAATTGATAAATTTTAAAAATATTATTTGTATACAACGTGTTCTCCACACTTAGCATAGTTTCTAGATTCAATGGGGGCATGCTTTGGAATTATTTTCTCCACTCATTAAATATATGGTACTTATATTAGTTTTCATATTTAGTAGGGGCATGTCATATGGTCATGGATTCCACACATTCATAGTTCTTAGAGTCAGTAGGGGAATGCTTTGAAAGCATGTTCTCCACACCTATTCAATATTCAACATCTCTAGTTTATAGTGGGGGCATGTTTTGGAAACATGTCCTCCATATTGGTACTTATATCAATTTTTAGATTTCTCCATATATAGTGGGGGCATGATTTTGAATCATGTCTTCCATACTTACATAGTTATCCAAATTGACCAAATCACATAATTATATGATTCAAATTCATAGTTGTGGCATAATTCTAAATATTGGTATTGGTGTACACAGTTTTAACATGAGGCATATATAAGGTGAATATGAATGCAACATGTGATATGGTAACAGTCCATAAAATATTTTTGGAATATATAAGTAATTTATAATTTGTAATATTAAGCACATATATAAGGTGAATATGATATGCAACATGTGCTTAATATTAAAAAATCTAAACTAGTTACAGATTCCAAAAACCTTTTTATGGACTGTTACCATATCACAAAAAAATTATACTGATACCCTATAGATTTTTACAAAATTTATTGAGCCAATCTACTACAATAGTTGGTTTGATTTTTAGTATGGTTGAGATGATCAAATCAGTCAATATTTCCAAGATTTCATGTTAGATTTGATCATCCAAACTCACTAGGTTATAAGTATTATTGGGTTGCACAGTTGAGCTAATCTCAATTGCTAGGTGATAACTCACTTTTGGTCCAAATTTGGGGGTATGCACCTTAAAATATCTATATCTCTCTCTATCTCCTTATATATATGCATTTTAAAGATTTATTTATATTTATCCTCATATTAATTTTATTTCCTAACAATGATACACATTTTTCAAAACAAATTATCAATAGATAAGGCAATTACATTGACACACAGGTGTACTCCCAAACCTTGCTTGTTCATTTTAAATATATTACAAGTAATTTCAACCCATATTATATGTACTAATTTTATACTATAATATTCTCTTTGTTTCAAGTTAGTCACTAAAAAATCACTCAAGTTGGGTACACATAGATACAAGGTGTGCATACACACCTAAGTACACATCCCTTTCTTTTAAACTAGTAATTTCATTACTAGATTAAAGGGGGACAAATGTATATGATATTTTATGATTATAAAGCACCTAAATATCGTAAACTTGGAAAACTCATACCTTGGATGTTCCTCTTAATTATTTGCCTTTATTACTTTTACAAGTCTCACATATACTTTACCTTTGTGCCCCTTAGACTATATTTCTTAGTCTGACCAGTGTTTTATTGATGACCTAGGTATTATGTCTTTCCTAGAATGCTTAAAATGTACTAATATTCAATATCTACAAGTTTTGAGCTTGTGCCTACTTTTTTACTCCTTGGACACTAATGTTTGGGATATATAGCAGTGTTGACACTACTGCCATATCTTGATGCAAGTGTTTAGTGCCCTAAATTCAACCAATTTTTAAACAAAACATATCTTATTTGTTGGCCTAAGTGATTTAATGTGATTTAATTATCCAAAGGGATTAATATAAATATAAGATAAACCCTTATTTGTTCCTCACCTAACAACCTAAAAAAAGACCAAACATACCAAGGCAACTTATCAAAATTACTCTATCAAGCATTCAATTTAACAAAGCTTACATATTTTCATACTAATCATAGGTACAACACATCTATGAGTCTAAAATACTAAAGGAGTAGCCAAAGAGCCTAATTTTATAAGTTAGAAGCTATGTCACTATTGTACTTGCTTTGCACATATTATATGATTCACACACAAGCCAACACATAAGGGATAACTACATGAGTCTAAGGCCCTCTTCTAGAGTATTGGCTATGTAGGAATCTCCCTCTAATAATAGGGTCTTTGGGGTCAATTTGATACCATGTTCCCACTAACCCATTTTACCCCAAGGTCACTATGAAGATGTGAAACTAGGGTTTTTACATTTCACAATGAGTGACAATTCATGACCCATGATTAGTAGTATTTTGCCTACCAATTGACTAACATAATATGTACAACCCAAGATACATGAGTTGGGGAAGCCAATACTAACCTAAAAAAACTACCACATTAATTGTCAACTTAGGGTGCTTTTAACTTGACCATATGTTAGCACTGCATATGCGACACTAGTCTCCTTTGAATTTTGGGTCCTAATAATTACATAAATAGAAATGAACTTGCATAAAATAAATTCCATGAAATTAAATGACAGAAAGGAAATCTAATCTATTCTAGAATTAAATCACAAATAATACAGGGAATTAAATATGCTTATACAATAAATAATACATAAAACCAAATTACACATATTATAATAATTTAATACCAAATAATAAATACATTCAAACAAAACATAAATAAAAATAAACTAACAGACAAGGAATCAATCTACAAAATTATGTGAGTGGGCCCTGCCTTGTTTGGTATGGACCTTGAATACTCTCCTTCTTAATATAGCCTTAAATAAAACCAACTCTCTATTCATTCAAATATAATTAATACACATGTTTTATAATATGATATGAACTTAATTACAATATTTTAACAATACCAAATTACTAAATTACTGAACTACTTACTAACTCCTCTGTAACCTAAGATCTTCCATTTATATAGGAGAGATAGGTGGACTATTTAGAGGATATAAAATCTAGTAATTTTTAACAAATATAGGAGGTTGAAATCATAAATATAGGTTACACCTAATAATAATATGCAACAATATTAGTTACGCATAAGACAATAATACATATAAAGAATAATCCATGTGATGAGAATTCAATTTTGATAGAATCACTCCTTCCTATTTTTATAGAACTATTCTTGATCCTAGAATCATGGAAGATATCTTTAACTCCAAACCACCAACTAAATATAACTATTTCTATGAGGTGTCATGACCCATATTTCTACGAGCTACTTCTAAGAGCCATAACTTTCACCTACAAACTCGAAATGAGATGTCATTTTTTTGAAAGTGTATAATTTTTCAAGGGGAATAAAAATATAAAATAATATTCAAGATTAAGAAATTATTTTATGTTATTTTTTCTAATATTAAAAAAATGATTTATTTTAGCCATGAAATGCATATAGTCACTTGCTACAGGTTGGCAACAAGTCAAATGGATTTCTCTCTTTCATAGATGCACGTTGTCATAACTTGTGAAAAACATGATGACTATTGAATAACCTACATTTTTATTTCATTATTAGTAAACCAAATCTATATAAAAATAAATCTTACTATTTTATCTATAAATAACCATTTGTTAAACCATAATAATAAATTATGCATCATAAACATATATTATGCTAATATAGACAATTATAGATATAATGTTATCATGGGTACATGAAATTGTGGTTTATGTAGTGGGTGAAGTCTGAATGTATAGTAAGATGAGGTAAACTTATTGGAATCATTACCCTACCCCCTACCTAAACCAATTGCATGTCCTTTGTGCAGTAAAATAGGATAATCTATGAGTAAGAAGGCATGCCGTAAGTATAATGACTAAAATCACAAAGCTATGATTCTCCATGATATATCAAAATAAATCATGTATCTCTCATATATTTTATTTGTCATATAAATTGAATTTAATGTGATAATGCCTTAGTTGGGTGAATGGGTTTGTTTGTCCTCATAACATCCTGAAATCATTGGAAGCATATGTCATTAAAACAAAATTATTTTTCAAGACATTCTTGGTCTAATATGACACGAAATTGTGGGAGTTAAAGTATGCAATATTTATTTATTTCTTTCTCTATTTATTTTTAATTTTTTATGACATACTTATTCATAATTTTTGAACCTCCCAAGAATAAAAATGACCAATATTATAGCTTATACATAGGACACTATGAATATGTAAGACTATAATAACTAAAAATATCATGTATATTACTTGTGTAGAATTTCATGAAAGCACTCCCCCCAAATGTATGCTTGATGTTATATAATCATAAGGACATATATATAAATATATGGATCAATTTCCCCAAAAATTAAGGTAGACACTTGTCCTAAAGTGGAAGAACCTTCCCCCTAACCAAGTGTGGAAGAGGGTATTATATAAATATGTGATTAAACGAAAGGAAAAAGTGGGTTATGTGATGGTGAGTAAAATGGAATCATGACATGGAGGAATGAAGTGGGATATGATGTATTAATATGGATGGTGGATGGAATATAAATTTGAGGTGTGGTATACCTAGCACAAAAAGTATATAATTACATAAAAATTTGTTAATAAGAAAAAATGAGTAATCTAGAGAAAAAACATAATAACTTTAATGTAGAATGGTTTACCAATCATACAAGATGTTGTATAAGACTCATATAGAAATTTTAGTAGATCATGTAATGTAATCCACTAGGTAATTCATTTGAAGCAATAAATTTAGAAACCAAATAGCTCAAATGATGTGGCAAACTAAAAGTCTACAACCAAGGAATATAACAAATGTGGGGATGGAACAATAGAATGTCCTCCATGTAGTGTGAGCAAGTGTAGATATCAAAAATCCAAAATGATAGAAAGAATATGTAGGAAAGTTAAAAGATACAAAAATATCTATCAAAATAAATGAAAATTTTGAAGTCTGACAGTAGATTGGATGTTTAATTGAATAAATATGAAATATAAACATCCACATAGTATAGATAATTAGTTATATAAATCACAAGGAGGCTCATTGGATTGTCATGAAAATGTGATAAAGGGTAAATAGGTAAGCAATGTGAACAAGGAAAGGATTCAAGAATAAATTGATGGTAGAAGATACAAGACAAAATATGGTAGTGGGTTATAGAAAACAACTAGGTAGTAGTGGCAATGAGTAAAAATAAGAAACTTGTAGCCATTATACTAATGGAATTCAAGAAAACATATACAAGGATAGAACATGAAATTTCATCCAAAGAAAGAATGGGATAAATATGTAATAGGTTAATTGAGCAATAAGAAACATGAAAAATGCAATCATGGCTCATACTAATCCCCTAAAGATAGAAATCATGTATTATTTATAGCAAGAATGTTATTACTATGAGTATATAGCCTTAGATCCTATGTAAGAAAGATTCAAACACAAATATAGGTTACAAATGTAAGCAATCAAAATAAAAATGAATGCAAAAATAAAAGGACATGATAGATTGATTTTTGGTTGGAAATTTTCCTTTGATTATCTAGTAAGATAGTTTTCTAACCAAGGCTCTTTATTCAACACTTGGTCAGCCAAGAAGTTGGTTTTTTGAGTCAATGTTGTCAATAATGACTGAAGGTTTTTATTGTTTTTTAAATATATTTTTAGAGTTTATAGAAATGATGACATGGTGGAGAGGTCAGGAATAAGTTATACCATAGCCTCAAAATAAGCCCATTTATTTGCAAAGAGGTCTCCATATTTATACAATGTAAAGTGATGTTTGATGATGAGTAAGAGATCTTAATAAAATTAACAATAAATGATTTATACTCCATTATCCAAATATCCAGTCAAGTCTTGATACAAATTATCTAAGTGTAGCTTGATAGTCTTTTTGTGTGAAATAATATTTAATATTTTAGTAGAAATATCTTGGTTGTGTGTACCCATCATGCTACAAGAATCTATGTTGAATGGACTTCAAATGATGTGAAGCCACTGAAAATGTGCATAAAAAAGTGTGGGTTTCCTCAAATTCTAGCATGTTACATCAATGGGTGTAATTTGGTATGTAGCATAGAGATTCTTGTAATCAAGTTGTGAGAAATCCAAGAGCTCTCATAGAAAGCATCATAATCTACCTTTAGACTTTTTGAAACAAATATTAATTCTAAAAAATCAGCAATGAAAGCATCTATTCGAATTATTTTTAGGATGGTTAGATTGAATTCCTGAGATAATCAAAGAGTTTAAATAGTGAAACCATTAAAATTTAGTCTGCGCATTTAGAAACCAGATCAAAATACATAAAACATGAAACCTACTTAATGGAAAAAAATTTATGAATAACTTGAAGAATTACAAGAAATACATTTAAAATTACCATACAGTTAACTACTATGTCAAAAATATGTTTTTTAATGGAACGTAAGGCATTGTTCAATTATCCATCCATTTATCAAGGAAAACTCTTAGTGAGGATTTAAAGGTATGGAAAGAAATGTCAATCTAGTCCTTTGAAAAATATGTAAGAGAATGACATGTAAAACCTAATAATATTCATAAAATGTATTTTTCTACAAAATTAGCATCTTTAAAATCCTCAGAAGAGTGTTGCAACGTTGATTAGATACAAGCATGTTCTGATAAAGATGATCATGAAGTTAGGATGAATGATTAAAATGACAATAAATTTATTAGAGACAATGATACATATGGATGGATGTTACCATGTATATTTATTTTACATAAGTGAGGATGAATGTGTCTATAAATTATGCTCTTAGCTTTTGGTAAATGGTGGAAAAATATGTTTGATTGGTCTAAAATTAAAAAATTGTTAAAAAATAGAAAATTAAATATCTCATAAATTATTGGAGATATGAAATATCTAAAATATGTTTTTAATTAATATTTCATAATAAATAAATAAACTCTCTCAAAATTTAATTCTGAGCATTTTGGATATTTTTTCTTTTTTCTAGTTGTTACAAGATACCCATCTTAATTGCTACAGGATAGAATAAAATGAGATATCTAACAAAATTTTATTGATGAATTTTTTTTGAAAGAATTTTTTGTTCATTATACCAATGTACACAAAAACCTCCCTAATAATTTAATTTTGAGTATTTTAAAATATTCTTCTTTGATTTCACACTTTTTCCTTGATCGATAACATTAAAGGAAAATATATAACAAATTGTTAAAGTTGTAAAAAAATTGAAAGAGGTTTTAATAAAACACACTAAGATGCACAAAAAACTCACTTATAATTGTAATTATAGAAAAAATTATTTTTTCTATTTTTTTATGACTCACTAGTTTTATGATCCCAAATAATAAGAAAAACTACTTATGCATTGCTCTAACCAGTAATATTGATTACATTTCACCATAAGGACCAAAATTACACAAAATTTATAGACACAATCATTCAAATTTTATATTTACAAATAAATTAGTCGTGAATTGCTATGATACAATCTCCTTATGAATGAGGTGGATTAAGGATTGACTCATTATTGATGATGAAATGGGGTTGTGAGGACATCCTTGGATGTCATTTTATTATGGGTGGTGGGTGAGTTTATAATTCTTGGGTGGATATAGAATAATGGGACATGTTATCATTTATTTATTACAAACTAGATTAATTCAATTTGTCACTAATGTTATGTGCTAATTAAGAAAGAAGATTTTCAACTTGAAGGTTGAGTGTATTAAGCAAGATTAAACCATAACTCTTATTTACACAACTGATTCATCAGATTTGGATATCGAAGAAGTTTAGGAATAATTTAATAATATTTTCTCATCCTAGATTTTGGGCTAGGTTATTGAGTATTTTATACCAACAAATTTTGGATAGATTTTTGAAACCCAACTTTTTAGTGTGGCTATCAGTTTTAGGGTGGTGGCTGCCATGACTGGCCTCAATACCAAGGTTGTTAGGCAGGTGGTTGTTAGTAATTCATTAACTGATATGGAGATGGTGGTGGGATGTAATTCAAAATATGTAATGTATAGTAATTATGGACAACATGATAAAATATTAGAGATTCAAGAGGCATACCAGGATTTATTTGTATTAGTGGCCAAAGTCCTATTTGAGCTACAAACAAGCCTAGTTCATTTTCATCCACAAATTGCATCTTATTCTTTATGCTTCCATCATGTGGCCAACCACATTGGCATCCATGTTCAATATTTTTCTTGCAACAATCAAGGTGGGAAATGACAAAATATTCTTTTGTTAGTTGCCTTTGAAAAGTTATTCTTTCCTATAGAAATTCATCAATTATTATTTTAGAAACATAAATAATTTATACAAGATATTTTAGAATTTTTTATGAGAAAATAAAAATATTATAAATAAATTTATGAAAATAATAGTTTGTTTTGGCACAGTTCTTTCATATTATTGATCAAAAAATATTTTTTCTCTGTAATTGGCTACATTTGAACTGTCCTAAAAAAACACTATTTCTTTTTTTTTTTGGTGATCTCCTTCATCAACATGTTTAACACCAACTACTACATGATCTTTAATTACCATGGGTCGATATCCAACAACATTCATATCTCCCGAATAAACTATTACAAGTTCATTTTATCCATTAATTGGTGATGTATGAAGCATAATGTTTGTCACATGAGATTTTTCTACAAGTACAGGGGCATGGGTTTGCTTAACATAAGCTACTATAAGCTAGTGTGTACTAGTAAATATAACTAATTATTGTTTTAGATGTCCATCCCCTATTTTTACTGGGCTAATTGAGTCTTTCAGCCTATTGGCACTCTCTTAATTCTTGAATCATGGATTTAATCACCAAAATTTCCTGGAATATATCAACTATCCCATCATTATTTATATTATTACCAACTTTAACTTCCCCAAAATTATTTTCCTTATCCATTACTTGTATCTGCATAGGGTTAGTTTATTTTTGAATAATTTTTATTTTATTTTTCCTATTTAGGGCTATATCACATAGAAAGAAACAAAGGTGTGAGCTAACTTGCTTATATTTTATAGTGAAAGATGAAAATTATGATATTTTAAGTTATTAATTATATAAAATAAATTTAATATAATAAAATATAAAATTAATCTTGAAAAACATAAAACTTAATCTAGGAAAATAAGAAATTTAACCAACATTCTTAGATTATTATTACTTGACACCTTTCTAGCAACGATGCCAAAATAACAAGAAATATTTTACCTATCAATTGATTGATATAATACATGCAATCTAAACTACATGAGTTGGGGTAGCCACTGGTAACCTAAAATAAATACCTTATTAATTGTTAACACATGGTGATTTTATATTGATAAGATGTCATCACTGTATATGTGGTACTAGTCTCCTTTGAATGTTGGGTCCTAATCATTGCATAAATATAAATACACCTGCATAAGTAAATTATATGAAATTAAATGATAGAAAGGAAATATAATGTATTTTAGAATCGAATCACAAATAATACATAGATTTAAATGTTCTTATACAATAAATAATGCATAAAAATAAATTACACATATTATAATAATTCAATACCAAATAATAAATACATCTAAACAATGCATAAATAAAACCAAATTAACAGAAAAGAAATTAATCTACCAAACTGTGTGAGTTGGCTCTACCTCATTTAGCATAGATCTTGACTCCTCTCATTCTTAAGATAGCCTTAAATCAAACTAACTCTCTATTCATTCAAATATAAATAATACATAGGTATTACAATATGAGATAAACTTGATTGCAATATTTGAACAATACTGAGTTACTGAATTATTGAACTACTTACTAAGTCCTTTGCAACCTACACTCCTCCATGTATATATGAGAGATAGGTGGATTATTTAGAGGATACAAAATCTAGGATGTTGTAAAAAATATATGAGGTTTCAACCATAAATATAGGTTGCATCTAATAATAATATGTAATAATATTAGTCATGCATTAGACAATAATACATACAAAGAATAATTTGTGTGATAAGGATTCAGTTTGATGGAATCACTCATTAATATTTTCATGTAACTATTATTTATCATATAATCATGGAAGATATATTCAACTCCAAACTACCAACTAACTATGGCTATTGTTATGAAGTGTCATGGCCTAAATTGTTATGAGTGACTTTCGAGAGTCATAACTTTCACATACAGACTCAAAACAAGATGCCATTTTATTTCAAAGTGTATATTTTTCAAGAAGAATCCAAATATGATACAATATTAAATATTAATAAAATATTTGACGTTATTTTTTATAATATTTTAAAACTACTCTATTTTAGCCCAAAAATACAAATAACCACTTGCTATAGGTTGATAGCAAGTCAAATGGATTTCTCTCTTTCATAATTGTAGGTTGTCATAGCTTGTGAGAAACATGATGACCATTGAATATCCTTAATTATTCCTTCACTATTATTACACCAAATCTTTATAACAATAAATCATACTATTTTATTTAAAAAAAATCTTTTTAAAACCAAAATAATGAATATATACATCATAAACATATCTTATACTAATATGGACAATTATGGATAAAAGAAATAGTGGATTATATAGTGGGTGAAGGTTGAATATATAGTAACATGAGGTATATTTATTAGACTCATCAACCCATATATGAATGCACCAAAGTGAAGACGAAGTAAAATATATAAGTATCTAGGTGGTCACATCTTGTTCCAATGGGTATTTCATATAGGACACTAGCATCAAACTTAGATAAGAGCATTGATGCAACCATCCCAGGTTGATATTTCTATCTAGAGAGCTAGAAGTGTCAAATCCAAAATCTGATGACTGTTCTAGAATATCCTTATAGCTTGCTTTCCATCTATTCTAAATAAAAAACTACATTAGAATCAAAGCAAACTAAGTACATCAATTCTTTGTCATTTTTATATATAGAATAATTTTAATTTCTATATTAAGACTACACTCAACATAATAAATTTAGTGTATTCTTATATCTAAATTTAACATGTAATTGACCTATTATAGATATGATTATCACCCTTTTGCTATGTCATTTCTATATACCCATTTAAAATAAAATTTAGGGTTAAGGATAAGATCACCTTAGACCAAAAATTTTAGGATTAAATATTAGGGTTAACAATATATAAATTAATAAACACAAGTGTGATAAATAGATCTATAGTAGGTCAACTAATTACAAAACATAGATAAAACATACAGTGAATTTATTATACCAAGATATGAGAAAAATGGAAGGTAAAACTATGTTAGATATGGTAATGATAAATAAATAAATAAATAAGATATTTATCTATTTATGATATTAATATAGATCTGGATCTAGAACATATAAGAAGTAGACTAGGAGAATATTCTATAACAATCATTTGATTCTATATTTTGTGCCTCTGTAGCTTCAAACACTTGCATCAATCTTGGATGGTTGTATCAACATTAGTGCCTGTGTTGGATGTAAATGTCCTATACATAATAACTATTATAACAAGATGTGACCACCTGGATGCTTATGGTTTGTTTTTCTTCACTTTAGTGCATTCAAATCTGAGTCATGGATTGTTATTCCTTATCAAATAGAAAACCTAGTTTTTCCTCCGCATAGTCATTATGGGAAAAGTGGGTTAATGGGCACATAGTTTAAATATTCCCCAAATACCCCTCTATCAATGAGCATTACTTACATATCTTATACTTTTAAAATTTCCTCATACTTATGTATTTTTCCCCTAAGCTTTAGCTTGTGTGTGAATCATGTAATATGTGGAAATCAAGTACAAAAATGACCTAGCTTGTAACTTGGAAAATTAGGATCTTGGGATACTCCTTCATTACTATAAACTTGTGTATGTGTTATTTTTATAACTGATATGAAAGGAGGATAAAATAGGAAATCTTTGCTTTATTGAGTGCTATATTGAATGCTTTTGATAAGTTTCCTTGGTTTGTGCTAGGTGTAGGTGAGGTATCAATAATGATTGATCTTGTATTTAAACCAATCCCTTTAGATAAATAATTCACATTAAATAACATAGGATGACCATTAGGATAAGTTCAATTTATGAATTATATGACATTAGGGTACTAGACATGTGCATCAAAATAGGACACCTACGTCGATACATGCATCTATCCAAGATGCAAGTATTTAGGGAGTAGTAAAGTAGGTACAAGCTCATAACATTTAGATGCATAAGATAAGTAGGTTTTAAGCATTTTGTATAAGATATAAGTCCTAGGTCATCAATATAAGTTTGGTCAGACTAAGATATAAGCTAAGGAACATAAAAGAGATCAAATGTGAGACTTATAGAAGCAAGAAAGGTCTAAAACTGAGAGTAATAACCAAGGTTTGAGTTTACCAAGTGTACAAGACTAAGGTGATATATAATTTAGCTATAAATAGTGTTTACACATATATTCTTCCATTAAACATTATAATTCCATCTCTTTCAAAATAATATCCTTCATACCTATGATGCTAGGATTTTATGCTAAGGCTTTTTTAAATTTTTCATAGAATTCATCTCCAAGAGATAATTTCACAAATTTATCTTTAAAGTTACTTCTTATGGTATCCAAACTTGTTACATACCTTCTACAACTCAAAGCATCTATAACGCTATTCTATTTTCCCTTTATATTGATGATATCAAAATCATAGTTTGACAAAAACTCTAACTAATGCCTTTGTTGAGAATTCAAATTCAACTAAGTAAAGATATACTCTAGTCCCAAATTGTTATTTTTGAGTTTAAATGGTTTACCCAATAGATAATGCCTCTAAAAGTGAAAAACATGAACTATGTAAGCCAATTCTAAATCATGTGGATCATAATTAGCTTCATAAGGCTTCACTTTTCTTGACTCATAAGCTACTACTAAGTCTTCTTGCAATAATACTCCACCTAATCCATCCATATAAGCATATGTTACCAAAACAAAATGGTCATTTGGAATGGTAAATTGTAATACTAGAGAAAAATTAAGCATCTTTTTTAGGATTTGAAAGGCTTCCTCACACTTATCATTCTGTATTAATCATTTCTCTTTTTTTTAGAAAGAAGTGATAGGGTCAGTTAGTTTGGAAAAAATGGGTACAAATTTCATATAGTACCCTGCTAAACCCATAAAACTATGCACTGTATAAACATTCTTAGGTTACAAACATTTCATTATGGATTTTGTCTTAGCTGAATCTATAGATATTCTTTTGGTTGAAATGATATGCTATAAGTATTTCACCTTCTTCTAAAACAATGCACACTTAGATATTTTCCATAGAGATTATTTTTCAGTAGGCATTGAAAAATTATTTTTAAATGTTTCATATGCTCTTATTTGTCCTTATAATATATCAATATGTTACCTAAGAAGATGAGAAGAAACTAATATATGAAATTATTGTTCATAGATTCATAAATTTTATAAGTGCATTTTTTATCCCAAAAGGTAGGACTGTGAATTCACAATATCCATACCTTGTTTTCAAAGTTTTTTTAGGAATATATTCTTCTTTGATCCTTAACTGATGATGTACCACTCTAATATTAATTTTATAAAAAAACATTTTCACCTTGCATTCTATCGAAAAGATCATCAATGTGGGGTAATTGATACCTATTCTTGATGGTCATGTTATTCAACATTATGTATTTTATACAAATAAGAAGAGTTACATCATTATTATTAATAAACACTACTGGTTCTCCCTAGTTTGAAACATTAGGTCAAATTAGTCCATTGGATTACATCTCTTGGATTTGAGTTTCCAACTCAATTAACTTTATTGTCATCATTTTTTATGGTGTCTTGGATTGAGGTTTAGATCTTAGAATGATATCACTTATGAAGTATGACAGGAACATCAACAAGATCATTCCAAGACAAAGATCTAAAGCATTAAAATCAAAAGCATCATAATAAGAGTTGCAAGAGATACAAATATGACATAAAAAGACAAAGTAAATATCATACAATATCCATAAAATAATTTATATAGTAAAAAAAAGAAGGCTTACATTTATAGGCAATGACAAACAAGAAGTATGTCAAATTAACCAATATGGGATAAATCCACAAAAGGACAAACTAGGAAAAAGACAAAAAATTATATATAAAACCTATCAAACATGATAACTTATTCTAATTACCCCCCCCCCCCCCCCCCCCCCCCCCACAAAGTGAAGCTAAGGGTTAAAAATATCCAAAAAACAAAGTGGCATATCCATAGTATGTGTCCTGGAAACAAGGCTTGATCAGTTACTCATGTACAATATATATCCATTAAATGGAGAAAGGAATAAAACCCATGGGAATAAAACTCCCTCGTAAAAAAATGATATAAAATACAGAAAATAAGGAAAGGAAGGGTTTAATGTGGAATCCTCCCAAGGACAACTTCCTTCACCCCACATGAAGATCAATACTATATATCTTGCGTAGATGGAAATAATGTAATGAACCATATAAATAGGTGGTAAGATAGTCCTAAAAATAAAGCGTTATTCTCATTAATGTACCTTATTCCTTAGTGTTAGGAATAAGATATCCCAAATACACATCACCTATAGAAATATTGATGTCGATAGGAGATATAATACCCTATAAGAGTCTACCAAAACATCCATGAGTGTATCCCATAGAGTGAAGTATGTAAGACCCAAATTCAAGAGTATGATTATCAAAGGAACCAAGAACATAAGTAGGTGGATCCAAAGTGGGAAAAAAAATAGATGTAGTAGTAGGATAAACAATAAGATTAAAGTCAAAATGTGCAATAATAATAGGTTCCTCATGGAAATAACCATCTAAACACATCTCCTCACAAATAATAGGAGTATTCAATAAGAAACAATAATTATAGCACAATAAAATTCATCCTCAGGAAGTCATGATGGTGTCTCATCCATGATCTCAAAAAGTGATGGTGAAGATGACACATCCTCAAGAATCATGTCATCTCGATCAATGAAATGAATAGGAGTAAAAAATATATGAGGAGTAATAGGTGTCTCAATAAAACCATATTCAAAATACAAGTCCTCACTAACAACTAAAGAAGGAGGAATAGTGAGAGGTGTAGGAGGGAAGAATGCCTCATCTGGATCACCATCAAGAAGTATGTCCTCACAAAATGAAGATGAATCTTGATTCATGTTACTAGTGAAGAGTGAATCCTCACTAGGAGGAGATTAAATAAGTGTCAATAATGTCTCACCTATGCCACTTTCAAGACTCAAATCTTGAACAACATCAATGTCATCATCAAAAAATAAATCCTCGCTAACAGGAGGAGAAAGAAGTGGAATAGAAGGAGGTGAAGTAAAAAAGGGTGGAAGAGACATAAAAGACTCAATATATTTATCAAAAAGGATAAAATAACATCCCAAGCTTACTTTGGTGATGTGACATATGTGACATATCACTACTAACTATTTGAAACATTGAGGTAAATCAAACAATGAGCCTCATCTTGCATGGATGAAGTCTAGGTAATATTTTATTCATCTGTAAAGTGGGAAATGTCACCAAGAACCACTATCTAAAAGAATTTTTATTTCAAGTGAATCCACATTTTGAGTTTTTAAATAATTTAATTAGAAGTTTTGAGGGGTTTCATTGTTAAAATACAAGGAATAATTTGAAAAGAATAAAGAATGATCCCCCCAAAAATAATAATTCCTTCAATAAGGAAAAAATAAACCTCACAAAAATGGTAAGGCCCCCAAATTTGGCACTTTATATTTGAGATATTTTTACAATATAAATGACCCAAATGGATATAAAATTAAAAACATACACTTTTGAAAATAATTGTACTCGATTTTGAGTCACAATTTAAAAGTTATAGTCTTTATAAGTTTTTCATCATTGAAATGGGTTGAATAAGTAAACATTGCGCAAAACTTAAATACACTAAGAACCATAAAATTATTTACCACTTATGAAATTAGATAAAATATTTAAAAAAATGGGTGAAAGCCAACTTTAGGAAGACTCTTTGCAATATCTAAAAAAACTAGTTGAATGGACCCTGTTATGACATCTAAAAATGTGGTACATAATTATTTTTACAATGGTAATTACTATTAAATTATGAAATTATACCTAAAATAATATCCTCTCCAAGAATAAAATCTCAAAATTCTGATTGTACGGCCTCAAACTAGATTAAAATTGACCAACTATCCAGATGATGAAGACATACTTCTATAATAATTTTTAAGATGCCAAAAAAGTTATATAGCCTAATCTGAATGCTTCTAAATAGTATGGTAGGAAATATAGGATTGTTAACTAAATTTAATAGGTCTCATATCTAAAAAAATAGATCCATACAACCTATGGTGAGAGAAAGTTGAACAAGTGGTAGGTATCTGCCAGCAGACCAACAAGTAGGTTTTTGAGTATAATGGTTATATGTCCTGATATTTGGAGATTATAAAAAATTACATAGGATATAAAACTCATATTTATATTAACCTAAGCTTTTATATTTATATTTTGATGCATGGGTGGCCCAAAACCATAAAAAAAAATGCATAAATTGCCTAAAACGCTTCCAAAACAAACTTAAACATGGGTCTAACAAAATAAGTACATAATGGTATAGTCTAGGATTTTCATGTCATGTTCAATGGCCAAATAAAAATATATATTATATCTATACAAAATACCTCCACTTCATTAATTTTTTTTTATAAATAGACAAATCCTTGCAATAATAAACTCATAAATGGATCGCTGCAACACTTATAACTCTGATACCATGTAATAAATGTCAACAAGATCATTCCAATCCCAAGATATGAAGCATTAAAAACAAAATCATCACAATAATATTTGTAAGAGATGTGAATATGATATGCAAAGACAAAGGTAATATCATAATAAAATAAGTTCTATATTACAAAGGGAAAGCCTTTCATATATAGGCAAAGAAAAAAAGTAAGTCAAAATAACCAATGTGGGATAAATACACAAAAGGACAAACTAAGAAAAAGACAAAAACTATCTATAACACCTAGCAAACATGAGAACTTATCTAATAAATTAAAATTCCATCTTGGGAGGTAATCTAGGTAATTCTTCTAGAAACACATCTTGAAATTCTTAAAAAAAGGGGATAATACTCAGTGGTAGGTTATTTAAGTTATCCAACCTCATCTATCTTAGCTAAGAACACTTGATATCCTTTCTAGTGAGCCTTATTTAATTAAATGGCTGAAATTTACCCCAACTTAATCTCTTTTTTCTCTCCTTGGATTTGGGTTTTATTTACAAAATCATCCAAATATTCTACCTTATTTATGAATAAATCTACCTTATACTTATTATTATAAATCCAAATCAACCCTAATATTACATCATATGATCCTAGTGGAGCTATAGATAAGTCCACTATGGTGATGAAATAGGGTAGTTCTAGTTTTAGTTCTATTAGGAACTTATATACCTTGACCCTAGATTAATTCCATACTACATAGTTTAAGATTTTTCCATATGCACAACTTTTATATGCAATTTATTAAGTACACTAGAAGAAATGAAACATTCAGTAGCTCTAGTATCTATCAATATAGAAACAAACACCTTTATAAGTGAGACTTGAAACTGAGATTACAGATTGTCAACTGATATGTGGATCCACAATTGTAAATTTCCTTGGTAAGTTTAGTATGATGAAGGATTCTGTAATTTACCCATTATCTTCCATCGAGGACACTATTTTATGTAGTGATCTCCTCCACAAGTGAAACATCTATCAGACAGTCCTTTTATTTCAAGCGGGTTACCTCCTTTTTCCCTTCCTTGAATCCATTACCTACTTTATGTTCCCTTGAATCATTTTTAAATCTTTAATTTTTATTATTGGATATTTTTTAAAAATCCCCATAGCGCTTATAATTCTTATTTTTAACAAGGTTTTTAGTCATCTAAATTTTTTTTGACACTTGTGTTTGACCTCTTCAACTGATTTAAGTTTCTACTCTTGTTTTTTAGCTTTATCAAATATTTGATCCATATAAATATCTCAATTCACATCCATTTCACATACAATGTGAGGCCTTTAACCCATGATGAACTTTTGGATTTGGAAACTTTCATCTTTTTTATTTTGGGGCACATATTTGAGAATTTTTTGTAAATTGTTCTTAATAATCAGTTACTAATACTTATCCTTGATTTATATTCTATAAATATGTTATTTTATAATAAAAATAGTGTTTTGGTAACCACATTACCCTAAATATAATAACAAATTGATCCCAAATATTGGTAGAGAAGTCAAGCCCCATCTCCATCTTCTTATTGGCCCACCAGGTTGCTACTTCACCAACTAGTTGGTATGATCCCCATACCACTTTAGTCACCTTGGAGTAATTTTAAATATAAAAATATTTATCCATTTCTTTAATCCAACCTTTATATCCATCTTCAAACATTTTTCCATTGGATTTTGGTGCATTCACCTTTTTCATGTCACACAAAAGTTCTTCAGCTACATATGCTATTACAACTTTATGCTCTTCGACATGTTCTTTATCTTGGTGATATTCCTTACTAGCTTATTAATCTTTATGATCTACTTGATATTATTACTTGTCATGCCCATGTATCTCTTATTCTAGGGATGCAATTATGTCTTTTGTTTCATTCAATACTGTGAGGATTTGAACAAGATTAGTAACTTGTTATGTTACCAACAAGTTGGGATTAGGTTATTGATCTTGGTTTTAAATTCTTTCAACATTTGCCCTTACACGCACAATTTTATCTTACTATTTAAAGGAGAGATAGATTAGTGCTAGTGGAGTCATAAAGTATGAGAATTTAATCCTATGTTATGATACCACATGTAAGAACCCAACTATTTTTACTTAGAAAAAATTACACACACACACACACACACACACACACACACACACACACACACACACACACACACACACACACACACACACACACACACACACACACACACACACACACACACACACACACACACACACACACACACACACACACACACACACACACACATTTGAAAGTAACTATATTCAAATAATCAAATACTAACATAGTCTTAAAATCTATACATAATTCATATATATCACACTATTTTTTACATTCTAAAAACTAATAGACACAACCATTTCACCTTAAAAAATAATCCACTAATTAAAAATTTAATCACTATTAAATTTTTACCCCAAAATAGGGTTTCAATGGCATATAACTTGTAAAACTATAAAACAATTCATATAAAAATATTTAAAGGTATAACACATCAATAAATGAAATCGAGAGTATGTCAAATCATTTATAATGAGATATAAAACCACTACTATAATACAACATGATAAATAATAAATTTACATGTTTTACAACAACCTCTATTATGTAAGTTAGATAAACACAATAATGTGAAATTTTAATATTACCATAAATCTTATATAAAAAAACTCATGAATAAATATGGTAGCCATGAGTATGTATTAGGATTAGTTTAGTTTTGACTATAGAGAGGGATAACATCATTTGGGTGATTTTATTCTAATCATAGACTAATGGTCCCTCACACGCTTATCCATAGGGAGTGCCCCTTCCCTTCATGAAGGGGGTAGTTTTAAGATTATGTATCACCTCAATCCTATACACTTAACAAACCTATACCTTGGTTGTTCCTCTTAGTTATACACATACCTTATTTTTAAAAGCCTTGCATCTATTCTATCTTGTATCCCTTAGCCTATCTGTTAGTATGACTAGCCTTGTATTGATGACATAAACATCCCATCTTGTCCATAATTCTTAAAATGCCATTATCTTACACCTATTTAAGTTCTAAGCCTATTCCTACTCTCATCCTCCCTAGACACTAACATTCGTGATAGGCATTAGCATCAACATTATTGTCCTGCCCTGATGTAAGTGTCTAATGCCCTAAAGTCATCCAATTTTCAAATGAAATGTATTACAATGGTCAGCCTAATTACTTTAATGAGTTATCTCTTGATAAGATTAGTATAAATATAATACTAACACTCATTTATTCCTTTCATAGGGAGCACCTAACAATCAGACCAAAAGAGCACTCAAGAAGCACTCAAGTTACCAACAACTTTCCTATTATACCCTATCTTGATATCAATCAAATATAAACCCAACTATAGGTCTAAAGTATTAAAAAAGAATTCATAAGGTCATATTTTCCAAGTTACAAGATAGGTCATTATTTTACTTGCTTTACACACATTGCATGATTCACACACAAACCAAAATGTGGGGGAGAATGACATGAGTCTGAGGCCTCTTCTAGCATATTGGTTATGTAGGAAACATCCTTTGATAGTAGGGTCATTGTGTGCCAACTTGACATTGTGTGTCCATTAACCCATTTTTATTCAAGGTCACATTGAAGATGGAAATCTAGGGTTTTACTATTTCATGAGGAGTGATAGTCCATGACCTAGATCTAAAAGCACCAGAGGGAAGGTGAATCCAAATCTAAAAGCATCCAAGTGGTCACTATATAAAATCACCCATATTCAAAAAGAGAGTTGAAAGCTCAAGGTTTACATAAGGATAAATATCAGTCAATCATCTTCAACATATAATTTTATCATGAACATTAAAATATATATGAATATTCTTCTAACATCACTCTCTAACAATAGTTAGTTGTTCTCAATAACTAACAACTAACTTGTCTAACATAATTTTAGATTGGTTGTTATAAAAATATTTATTATCTAATTTCACACCTAAAAACACTATGAGATTTATTTTACTAAATCATTAATAAATATTACATATTTATATTATATTTATTCACTCATGTTAGGATTAATTCCTAACATTTCCCCTTAGTCCTAACATGGGGTGAGATATTTGATTATCAATTTTAAGTAATAATGTATTCAATTATATTTTAAATGGAGAGTTTTAAGATCATCCATGCTTTGATGAAGTTCATTTTCCTTTAATAGGTTTATTTATAACTTTTTGAAACAAGACACATATTATTAAATTGACATGCAATTTATTAACAAAAAGACAAACAAAATTAAATATTAATTTTTATTGACACATAAAAATTTAAAATAAATAGATACATAAATGACTCATTGCACAATATAAAAGTGTTTTTCATGCTATAACTTTAAAAACAAAACCAAAAATAATAACAAAACATGACTTTTATAAAACTAAACAAATAATAAAAACTAATTAAAATAACCTTTAAAAAACTATTAAAATAAAATGTATTAATTTAAAACAAACTTTAATAAGGACCTAATACAAATAATAAAGAATATTAGTTACCTAAAACACTCTCAAATATATAATAATTTAAAATATAAACCAAACTCAAACACTATAAACTAACAATTATTCATTATCATTAACAAAACCAAAAAGAAATCAATGAAATGAAACTGGTTTGAGCGGGCAAAAAACATTTGAAACTAGTTTTTTCCCCCTAGTAGGGCCCCTTGAGTGTGATCAAAGGGATTACAGATCCAATGGAGGCTACTACCGGTGGCAGTACCTCTAGGGATCTGATCAGAAATATGATAGAGGATATTCCATCCAATGGATGGAAGAAAGCACTTACAGGTGAAAAGATTTACCCCTCGAAAAGCATGTCGAGCCTCCCTGTTACTGCTGAGGGCACGACCCTAAATATCCTAGATGATCTGGTGGAAGAAATCATGGCAACCATTGACCTTACATTGGTAGATAAGTTTTTCTCATTTCATCCTAATATTGAAATGGTTAGGAAATGGGTTCTATTTAGGTGGAAAGTTAAGGGTAGTGTTTTGATCACTACCATGGCAAGAGGCCTATTCCTTTTTAGATTTATGAATAGGGAGGACATGATAGCTACTCTTGATGGAGGACCATGGCTATATGGCCCACATTCTCTTGCCTTATGCTCATGGAAACTAGGATTTGATCCTAACTCAGACCTTAATAAGTCTACTCCTGCTTGGGTAAGACTGTCAGGATTCCCTTTGGAATTCTGGGATGAAAAAATCTTCATAGCTATTGGAAATTCTATTGCCAATATTTCACTGTAGATCACACAACCAGAACAAAGTCCAAATGTGTGTATGCTATAATTTGTGTCAATGTTGAAATTAATAGGACTCTCCCTACATCCATAGAGCTAAACTCTAAATATGGGACTTGGACTCAGCCAATCACATATGAAAATGCCACCACTTTGTGTCAAATATGTAAGAGAAAGGGAAATTTAATGACACAATGCAAAGCAAAGCAAATGGGAAGGAAAGATGATTCCCAGGTTGAAGGGGAGGATAAGGATCTCAACCATAGAAAGAATAACAAGCAGGAAACGAAGAGTAATTTGGAAAATCTTGACAATACAGAAAAGGTAGGGGAGGAGATGGGTAAGGAGGATATCACTAGTAATGAGGGAAAAGTTGTCCCAACAGAAAATATAGTATCAAATGATAGTCAGACGTCTATATTAAACACAACCAACCCTCTAGACAAACAAACTAATATGTCTACGGAAGGAGAAAGAGATAACCATCTGATAGAGGAAGACAATGTAGAAGACAAAGTTCCAAGAGATGGATAGGAACAAGTAACTCCAAAAATATATCCCACTAAAGGAGAAGTAGACTTACAGTTAAACACAGACATTTTCCATGCTCTGGAAGTTGAAGATCAAGCAGGAAACTATTTAACAATAGGTGAAATAGGACAAAGTGGTAGTAATGAATAGGAGGAATGGGTTACCCCAAAGAAAAAGAACCAAAAAGGTAAAAAAATTGTAGATGTTGGCACTAAGCCCAAACAAGGGAGACCAACCCTAAGAGAAACAAGGCAAAGAGAGATTGCTAGGGAGATTACCAGTGGTAAATAGAAAATGCTGGAGACCCAATCACTCAAACCCTCTAAATGAGAATACTATCTTGGAACCTGAGGGGCTTCAATAGTCCCTCAAAGTAGTTTGAGGTTAGAAACTACATTTTAGATAATAAATTAGATAGTTTATTACTCCAAGAGGTCAAGATGAATGAGGAGAGTTTTAGGAAAATTGTTGACTACATATGGCCTAAGGTAGCTTTTTGCATCAGTCCAGCTGAAGGGGCTTCAGGGGGGATTGTAACCATGTGGAATAGGGATAAAATCTAGGGGTCTCTTATGGCTTATAACAATCACTTCTTGATTATCAAGTTCTCTGTGAAATCTTTGAATTGGTTGTTGATCAATGTCTATGGACCGAATAACAGAGCTTTGAGGCAAAAATTATGGATAGACTTGAGCATTTTCATGAATAATCCCCAGAACACTAGATGGATGTTAGCTAGAGATTTTAACACTCCCCTATACCCTTCTAAAAAATAGGGTGGGAATATGGATTACTTGGACAACATGTTTGACTTTATCAAATTTATCAATGATTGGGGATTATTGGATATAGAACTGCAAAACCAAAATTTTACCTAGACCAATAGAAGAAGAGGAGATCAAATGATTTAGGTTAAATTAGATAGATTTATTATCTCAAGTAACTGGAAGGATTATCATAACAAGCATGTGCAGTTTTTTCCTAGAACCATGTTTGACCATTCCCTGATCTTCCTCAGTTAGAGAGAATAGGGATAATCTAGACCTTCCCCATTCCATTTTGAAGCTATGTGGATCAAACACAAAGACTTTAGACAAATGGTGGCCCAATGGTGGAAAATTCCTATTCAAGGTACTCCTATGTTTAGAATAGTCAAGAAACTTTAGCACATTAAACAAGAAGTTTATGGATGGAATAGATACAACTTTGGGTAGGTCTTTCAGTAGAAGAAAAATATAGTGGAAAAACTCAATGATATACAGCAACTGATAGATCAAGGGGATGTCTCTGAAGACACTTTGGAAGAAGAGAATGTCTTGTCTTCTGAATGGAAGAATCTTATGGAAAGAGAAGAGGTTTTTTGGAAATAGAAATCTTGTGTTCAGTGGCTTAAAGAGGGGGATAGGAACACTGCCTTCTTTCATCTCTTAGCTATGAAACATAGGAAAGACAACTTAATAACTAAGCTTGTCTTGGATAATGGTGACATTTTAACCAAGGATAATGAGATAAAGGAACAATCTAGGGCTTTCTTTCAGAATCTGCTCGTGGAAGAAAATAATAATGATAGAAATGATAGACCTATGAACCAATTCATTGATAAAATCCCCTATTTGATAATGGAAGAAGATAATCCGGAGATGTTAAAGCCTATATCTGAGGAAGAAGTCCATGTTGTTTTATTCTCCATGGGTGCATTCAAAGCCTTGGGTCCTGATGGCTTTCCTCTTATATTCTTTTAGGAATATTGGGACATAGTAAGAGTGGATCTCACGGCTACTGTTCGTGATTTTTTTAAATCAGGTAAACTTTTGAAACAAGCTAATAATACCTTCATAGTACTTATTCCTAAAAAATCACAACCTTCACACCTTACTAATTTCAAGTCCATTAGTCTATGCAACACTATTTATAAGTTATGTACTAAAGTGCTGGTTATGAGGATCCAACCTTTACTAGACAAAATTCTCTCCTGCTCAAAAAAGTTTCATCTCGGGCATGCAGATTATTGATGCTATGATCACCACACATGAGGATATTCACTCCATGGATCAGAGTAGAATCCCTGGTATGGATCTCAAGCTAGATATTTCTAAAGCTTATGATAGAGTCTCATGGAATTTTCTATTCTAAGTGATCAAAAAATTTGGGTTTAATGATAAAATGTCTCGCTTGATATGGAACATTGTCTCTTCTGCAAAAATTTTAGTGCTGGTAAATGGTGTACCTAGAGGGTTTTTCTTGTCTTTGAGAGGAATTCATCAGGGAGACCCTCTCTCCCCATACTTATTCATCATTATGGCAGAGGCATTGGGAAGATACATACAAGCAGATATAGCCTCAAAAGAGCTAGTGGGCATCAAACCTGCCTCCTCCCTTCATCCTATGGTGATGTCACAATTTGTGGATGATACCATCTTCTTTGGCATCTCATAAGTGATTGAAGCTAGAAGATGGAAGAATATCTTAAATAATTATGCTAGAGATTCGGGACAAAGGATAAATTTCCAAAAAAGCAATGTGTATTTCTTCAACACTCCTAATGAACTTAGACATATAATCATTGATATATTAGAATGTGTTGAAGCTGCTCTACTAGCTACCTACCTGGGTCTCCCACTCATGGTCAAAGAGGTATCTCCTAGTTTTTGGAATGGAATTATGGAAAGAATTTAGAGGAAACTTCTTGGTTGGAAAGGGAAACTACTTAGCAGTGCTGGTAAACTGCAACTTCTTCGGGCCTCACTGTGAGGTATTCCTATATACTTCCTATCTCTTTTTAAAATTCCTACATATTTTGCTGAAAAACTAGAATAGATCCAAAGGAAATTTTTATGGACAGGGGTGGAAGACAAATAGAGAATGTCTTTAGTCAAATGGGAAAAAGTGTGTCTTCCAAAATCTCATGGTGGACTCAATATTAGGTCTATCAAGAACATGAACAAAGCCCTTCTCTCAAAAGTTAGCTAGAACCTGATCCATAAAAATAATGATTGGGGGGAAATAATGTATGCCAAATACATGCATAGCATTGATGATTCCAACTTTCTTCAACAAATGGGATTACCCCAGGCATCTGTGATATGGAATAAAATGCTAAAAAGTAGAAGGCTTCTTAAACAGGGAATTAGATGGAAACTTGGAAATGGCTAGCATATTAAATTCTAGGATGATATCTAGTTAAAGGACAAGGCTCTCATCACACAAGGAAACTATGGAGAGATTTTTGACTTGGCTACTCAATTTTTTGGAGATAGGGTCAGTGATTATATGGAAAATAATAATGGGATGAGGAGCTAGAAAAATCTATTGGACTACTATGATCACTGGCTTGAGATTTTCCCTAGAGTGTAGGAGATCCAGTAGTGCATTCAAGAGATTAGAATCCCTCTCTTCCCCTAGGAGGATGAACAATATTGGTGGCCAGATAAGAATGGATTATTTTCTGTCAAATCTACTTACCATCTGCTCATTCTTGAAGCTCAGAGTAAAGATGTATGGAAAAAGGTTTGGAATCATAAACTTATTCCAAAAATTAATATGTTCTAGTGGGCTGCTACTCATAACAAAATCTGAACTCAGGATAACCTTCAAAAGAGAGGGTTTACACTGGTTAACATATGTTTCTTGTGTGGTTTGAAAGAGGAATCAGTTTCACACCTCTTCTTCCACTGTGATTTTGCTCGAGAATTATGGGGCACAATACTTATCAACTTTGGTATTGAATGGATCTATAATTTTGACCTTAAAGAAGTAATTCTTAGCTAAAACCTAACCTTCACACATCCCTAGCTTATGGAATTATGGAAGCAAACTCTACCATGTTTGAGCTGGATTTTATGGAAAGAGTGCAACCATAGAATTTTTAGGGACACTGCTAGAAATGCATCTTAGGTGTTTAACTTCTTTGCTAAGGCCATTATGGAAAGCATCACAACAGCTCATATTCATGTTGTGGAGAAACCCCTATCTCAAATTAAAAATCAAACTATAGCCAAATAGAAGGTTCTAAACCAGATCCCTGGGTATAATAACTCCAAAATGCTATAGAGACTAAATTCTAAATGGATCCCCCCAAAGCCTAACTGGATGAAACTCAACTTTGATGGGGCATCCAAGGTGGATGGTAAAGCTAGTGGAGGAGGAATTATAAGGAATGATAAAGGATGGATGTCTGATGTCTATGCTGGTGGAATTGGATGCCAGAGCAACAACTATGCTGAAGCAATGGCTCTACTATAGGGGTTAAAGTTAGCTATATCCCTAGGAATAAGGAACTTAAGTATAAAGGGAGACTCTAAAATGGTCATAGATGCAGTTAATAAAGCTTCAAATATGGGAATTAAGCTAAAATATATCATTACTGATATTCAATTTCTTTTACAAAAGTTTTTTGGAGTAGAGATTTCCCATATTTATAGAGAGGGAAACAGGGTCACTGATGCTTGTGCCAATCTTGGTTAGCACTTCTTAGGTTGAAGGGTGTGGTGACAAGGTGTTCATATTCCCTTAAACATTAGGGAGATTATTCAAAATGAGAGGACTTGTCAAGAATGAGGTGCACTGATGATAAGGATAGATCTCAGAGGCGGTCCATTTGGAGAGGGCTATCAGGGATCTCAAAACTTGATAACCTTGGTACTTATTTGACAATCATTCATGATTCATTATATCATGAGATTGAGGTGCGTGGGTCTCATCATGAAAATCAATGGGAAATAATTTCCAAGAGTGGGAGTAGACAGCATCATCTCTGTAGGGTATTTCAAATAATGAGCCATCACATCCTCATTATGCATAAATGGAAACAAGGGTTAGCGACCATTTCAAAGCTAAAGGTTGAACTTAGGAACTCCACGGTTTGGGTCTACAAATACAAAATGGGAGGAGACCATATTCAAACTGAACCTGTCTCTTGTTGTGAATTCAAGGACAATCCGCTAGTTTGGCATTATTATAAAGAAGGGGGTATCAGACCATATCTGGAAAGGCTTAATGGTTATGACAAAAACTTGTTCAAGCAGTTTACGAGATCTTGGTTAAATAGGTAGGTCACGGTGGGCAGAATTAGTTTTGAAATTTTTAAAAAGGTGATTTCTATGGCCATGAGAATGACCATGTAGGGAATAAAACTTCAAATGAAAACCAAAATTATGGATCTGGCAAGCCATAAACTGTTTCTAGGTGAGGGAGAAGAACTCATCTCGTATCAAGGAGGATTCAAGCGTGCTAAACTTCCAGAGCCATGGGATGGAGTGTGCTTCATTCTCATGAAGTACTTCATGCTCGAAGGGAGATTTACCAATTTATACAATTACCACCTTCCTTTGCTTAATCTCTTTAGGCACAATGTTATTATCAGTTTCCCTTTTTACCTGCTCTCCTCTTTGGAACACTCTGTCTTGAGGGTGAGAGCTAAAATGGATAAGAAGCTAGATATGAACCCTATTCCCCTATATTAGGGGCTAATTTTCTACCTATACAACTTTCACCACACCCTAGAGCCATCCAAGACTCTCAAGGTTGATAGTGGAGACATTCCTTCCAACCCGGTGTCTGGCGATGCCATTGATGAGTCCTATTTTTCCCCTGCTCCTACCAAAACAAAAGATGTTTCTTTTTCCACCCTAAAAGAGACCCCTATTGATACCCCTGGCTCCTTTATGAGCAAGAAGGGTAAGAAGAGAAAGGTTGATGAAGAGGAAGAGAATATTAAAGAGACCATGAAGGGGACACACAAAAATCCAGGTAGGGCCATGGGGGGCCAAGGTGGTAAATCTCACAAGTATTCCAAAATCAATAAGGAAGGATTCTCCTCTGGAGTGAAAAGGTCAGGGTGGATTGTTGGTAAACCTACCCTTAAGGCTAGACTGATTGATTACTTGAAAAATGCCTCAGAAGAAGCAACCCAGGAAGAAGAGTCTAAGGAGCTAGAAATCCAAGAAATTTTGGAGGACACTAGAGGGAAGCAAGAGACTAGGGATTTTGAGGTTACTGAGGAGCATGGTGCTGACACTATGGAAACTATTGAAAATAAGGGGGAAATGTATGTCTAGGAAGCTGGCAAGGATATTGAGAATGAGACTGATTGGAAAGCTAAAATTAGGGCCCTAAAGGATCATATTTAGAGGCTAGAGCAGAATTTCACCAAAGGACTCTGGAATACAATTCTACTGAACATGTCTATGCTGAAAGAGGTGGGTAATTTTGGGCATGCTGACAATGTAGAGAATATTGAGAAACTTAATGATCTTCTCAAATCAATGGCTATGTAAGGAGAGTCCTCTCTGACTCTAGTCTTTTTGTTTCTTGTGTTTTGTTTCTTGGCTAGTGCCATCATCTCTTTGAAGGCATATTTTGTTTGATTGTCTTCTTGTCTTTTTTCTTGTTAAGGGTTCAGCCCCTGGTTTGTTGCCTTACCTTATCAAAAACAAAACCAAACTTAAAAATAAGAATTAGTAAATGAAACATAAAAACTAAACAAAATTATAAAAACCTAAAATTAAAATGGTAATAAATAAAAAGATAAAAAATAAGAAACATCCTAAACAATAAAAAATAAGACTACGTAATCATGCTAAAATAAAAGATAAAACCTAATATGAAGGCTCTTCATCTGTTGATGGAGAAGCAACTTCCATTTGATGTTGTAGATTTATTATATGAGAGGATATTTCACCTTTTCAAACACCAACTTCAAGGGCCAATGGTATCTAAGAGGGATAATGATGTGTTTTGAATGCCATTTAAGCTTGTAAAGCTTGAAGTGATGCAAAGATGAATTCTGCCATTGAGATGATGCTGAGGATGTAGATGGGAGTTGTTTTACATGTTATTGAGTTCATCATTCAAGACTAAGTTGAGTCAAATCTAAATAATGAAATGTTGAGATATTTTCCACTATAGTTTTTGATGAAAGGATATTTGATCCATCATGTTGAGGAGAGACTTTGATGCTGTGTTGAAGAGAGGCAGATGAGTGTCATCGGTGATGAGGCCTTATTGCAAGATCTATGGATAAATCCATAGACAATGTACCACACATAATGTTATGAAGCATGATAGCATTGAATTTCTACAAGGTTTTTTAGTTACACACTCAATAATCCTTTTTCAATTTTATGAGGTAGAGATGCTTGTATGGCTCTGCAAATGCATGTACTGAATGTAAATTTGGTATATCCTATTAAGAGTATAGCTCTATGTAAATACTAGAGAATATATATATATATATATATATATATATATATATATATATATATATATATATATATATATATTCCATAGACATATAGCGTCTCTTTTTTTTAGGTTTGGATACAAATAGATCAAAAATAATACATAGATAGTAAAAATTAGAAGCTTGTTATGACCCCACCAGTTGACACCATCCTCATGATCGAATTGACAAAGTCCAGCATTATGTTTTGTTGGTCTCCAGTCAAAATTGTCTCACCTTGTAGAGGTGGTGTTGATGATATATATATATATATATATAGATTCATAGGTATATGTATATATACTCTAATTGAGCCATTGAATTATTAGCCTGCCAATGTGATTTTTGAAATAGCCACTAAGGCCCTTAAACTTGCTCAAGCTAATTATTAAAGCTTATACATTTTAATTGACACCTCAACATGAACTTATTAAAGGAATTTTTAATTATTTAATAACCTTGTTATTACTTAAGAGTTAAATGCATGGCATGAATATTTATATATTATACAAAAATTTAATTGTTAAGTTTTAAATCATTTAAAGTCTTGTATTATGTTATAATCTAAACACTTAAGCATGGACAATGTATAAGGTTTTAATTGTTTGATTTTTTTTTGTATGGCATATGGGATTAAGGTGTTCATGGAATGTCTAAGCAAGAACACAAGTAAAAAAACTAAGGAAATATTGTAATTTTCTTTCCCCAACCCATATTTAATGTCCCTTAACCCACAGTTCATGTTGGGACTCGCCACATACTAAGGATTGGAAATAAATACAAAATATATGAAGGAATCTTTAATTTTTTTATGTAAACCAAAAATTGGGCAAAACCTTGTTTTTCTATGGCCACAAACTTGTGGTGACTTTGGTATTTAGTTTGGGTTTAAATTCTGAGTTAGGGTTTTATTAAATGCTTGATCGACCTCCATTATGGGTCATTGATCACTAATGAGAAGAGGAAGGGCAGAGAAGGGATCATGGAGAAAATAAAGGGTTATAAGCCTACATTTTGGGCCATAGTTTTTGGCAAGGATAAAAAAGGGAAAGAAGGATAGATTAGAGAGACTAGGTAGATAGCTCAAAGGGGAAAGAAATGATAGAATAGATGAGAAGGAAGGGCATAGATGGGCACATGGGTGTGTAAGGGCATTGTTGTTGCTAGTGTGGAACCACTTCTAAAAAGATTAAAACCCTAAAATTATATATTTTAGGTATGTGATTCCTCCTTCCCAAATTTAGATTATGTCATTTAAATTTTTACAATAATATTGTAATTTGATGAAAACCCTATAGGGTATATTTTCATGTGAGGATATTTTATGATTTCCACATGAGACTATACTGGAGCCCAGTAAACGTAATGATATGGATAATTGTATGTGCATGAAATATTTTCATTGTTGTTTTATTAAGGAATGAATATCCTTTTATGCATTTTCTCACCTGAACTGAGTTGGGTGGGTTAATTATGTTCTAGTATTTGTATAAAATTTTGTTCTTATGACATTAAGGAGGACAGTTTAAGTTCTTATGTGATTTTCAAAAAATGGACCCGTAACTTGGTTAGATTGATCTTAAAATCAATTTATTTCCCATTTATGTTATGATGGTTATTTTATTTTTGTATGTTTTTGGTTGAGGGAAAAATTGCCCAAATTTTGGGTTTTGAATAGAAATTATAAATTTTCGTTATTCTTGAAAACCTCACGGACAAAGATGAATTGATTAAATTTTGGGTATGGTTATGTATGTTTTAAAACCTTGTTGGGTAAGGCATTCTAATCCTTTCATATAAACCCTTACTTGGGTGAACCATTAAGGACTGGTTTTAGTTATGCACCAGAGGGGCTTCAACTATTATAATTATTTTCATATATTTATGTATTAAACTATCTTTATTTTATAAACCTCTATCAAATATTAAATTGACCCCTTCTTATTTTATTAGGCATTAAATATTATGCCATTTGAGGTCATTTACATAGGATTTTCATGGATTCGATTGGTGGTGTTATTTGTGGAAGTTTCTATGCTTTCTTGTTGGTTTGACCCTACATGATTTAATTTATAAATTATTGTTAATGATGATTGTATTAGGCTTTAATGTAAACATTTACTTCTTTGGTATCATGTGACTTTGTTTTCCAATCCATTAAAAACAATATCTAAAACAATAAATTTGATTGTCTTGTTGTGAAGATGAATTTTTGCTCTGATGGTTGTCTTTTGTGGATCTTAGTGATTGGTTATCTATGAATAAAAGTTGTATAAAGAAAAATAAATGATATGGTATGATGGGAGTGTTGTTTGAAAGGATTTTTATTAATTTTTATTCATACACCCTATTTTCTAAAAAAAAAGAGAAAATAGATTGATTTTTTTACATTGAAAACTTGCATTGTGAGGTGTTAGCATGAGTTGATCAGTCTTTATATGCTTTGTAATGCATTCTTTATAATAAGTACTCAGCTACCATATATAGGTATCCATGTTATTTTTTCCTTGGATGGTTGTACTCATTTGTGGGAAAATGAATGGATTTAAACTAATAGACTAATCATGATTAGGCAAGAGTTGGAGTATGCTTAACTATTGTAGTTTATCCTATGCTTATTATATGTAATTGCTAGTCTTGAAATACAGGAATTATTTAGCACATATATTTTGTCCCTTTTACTTTGATGGTTTATATGATAGCTCATTGCTAATTTTCTCTTTGTAATAAAATGATAGTTGCAGCAGTAAGTATCATGGTTGCCTACATTATTTCATGTGGAATGAAGTTCATATGTTTATCTTGCTTATGTTGAACTTGAATTATTAAAATAGAGTTTAAATTTTAAATTTTTTACTTGGGAGGTAAAATCACATTGCCAGTTGTAAGATGACACATTATTTCACCCTTTCAATGCAAGGATTGTTATACAAGTTGGCTCTTTCTTTGGGAAGTTCAATTTCCTATTTATCTTTGTTCTTTGCTTAAGTGTTGTGTTCATCATTTGGTAACCCATGAAGGGTTTTAGGATGTTAATTTGTTGATTGAATTATTTTTAATTCAATAATTATTGTAGTTAGCATATATTGTAATGAATGCTTGATTCAAACATCTATACTTGTGGATAGCACAATGGTTTCCTTGTACATGTGTCTTTGGGCTTGAATTTATATTCATATGTTAAAAATGCCAAGATATGAGGGTTATTTGAGTTACTATATCAAACCTATTCATGTAATATTAAAATCAGTGATGTGATCTATGGGTTGAAACTACATGTTGTATTTTGTAGTATTTATTTTGAAATGATCTATAACATGTATTTAATAAATTAAATATAGTTTCAAACTAAGGTAATAGTGTAAAATATAAATACATAATATTTTTATTAAATTTACCACTTAATAACACTTTCTCTCTTGTAGCAACTTGTCACGTTTAAATCTCTCTGAGTGAACACCTTAAAGGGTGTAATGAGAAAGGGGTAGGAAGACCATTGGTGATTCATAGGATTATTGTCCCTTTATTTCCATTTTATATCTACACAAACATATCCTAAAAACATTCCCATAATATTTCCCTCCTATTTTTCACCCTTTTAAATTCATTATTCACCTTCATTTAAGGATTATCATATAACATTATAGTAGTATATTTGAGTAATTCAACCTTAAACATGGTTAAATTCAAGTTGTTGGGACTCCCTTATTTCGAGGAGAATTACCCATTTGGGATTAGTAATTAAGGCTATATTATCCATGGCCAAAATAATTACACATATGTGTTAATGTTATCCAACTTGCCTCATCTATTTAATTATGTATATGAGAAGATTATGTTTTTTCACTTTTTTGTTGGTTAGTTGGAGGGTGCTTGAAGCATTCCTATTATAAAAACATATACTTTGGCATTCTTAATCATGGGAAAATTATTGATTAAGGAATTAAGTGTATAGATTCATTTATTATATGTATCCATTCAAATTTATAATAACACCACATCATGCCAATAAGTGTTGGAATTTATAGTGTAAACACACCATGAAATGGCCTTGTGGAAACTAGTTTTATGATGTTATTTTCAAAACTTCCATTTCCACATTAACCTATGAATCCAACTTAATGGATGAATTTGTCTCATGATACAAACCTATTCCATTTTGGTAGTGTAATCATGAAGCCATAGTTAACTATCAATTTCATTAAATGGGTTATTCTTAACTTGGAATTGTCTGAAATCAACCACAATAAATGATTATTAACTAGACTTATGGTTTGATGCTCTAATTATCAATGTGTTTCTAATTTGGTACATTTCCCTTCGAATATTTGGTTGGCCACGTGAAATCAATGCTTTTTTGGTAACTGGTCATTCATTAATATAACCATAGCTGGTCTAAATTTATGACATGATAATTAGCCTAATGGTTGAATTGTCATTCAAATAAGTCATTTCCATTTTTGTTGAATCATTAATTATTCTTAAGTTAAGGGGTTTCAATTATTTATTAGTGTGAGGATCCTATGGAGAGGAATTCAATAATATGATTTTGACCAGATATCATAATTAAGGTTGGTACACTTTAATAACTAGTGTTTATCTTGTGTCAGGTAACAACTCCTATGGATGTGTTCGTGCTTGAATAATGGGACTATTGAGGATGCTATGACCTTTTTATGCATATGTACTATGGATTGGTGTACTTCAAGCATTTATGTTGGTAATTAGGAATTTGGATATCTCATGCCATGATATTTGTTTTCCTCTTGTTGGGCCATATGTGGTGGGATGACATTCACTAAGTGATGGAGCATGGGTACAATGACCCCTAAGGTTAGGAATTTTTACATCATGATCTAATGGGGAAAAACCTAAATCAGTCCTCACTTATGTGAACCCAAGGTTTTATGTTCAAAGTCTTACGTTGGGTCATCTTGGTAGTGGATTGATGTTAGCTACTAGATGATCTTAAAATGTTGTATGGTTAGCATAAGCCAAAGCTTGGCTTGATGATATCATCAGTTATCCTTCAAGACATTTTGTACCTATTATGGTACCTTATTATTAGTAAGATGATATAATTAAACATATCAAGTAATATAACTCATTGTTATGTTGAGTCTTACCTTAGATATGTAACTAGGTGATGGATATCTGAGGATTTGAGTGAATCTTCTTACCTCATAAGTTCCCAAGTCACAACCATATAGGGTTATTAAATGCTTGTATGGGGATGAGGATACCTATGTGTTTATATGGGGAAACTAAATTCCTTCTAAGGTTCAATGGCTATTAGTGTGGACCCACACACTAATACCCCTTGAATGGTGTTTCACCTTTTAGGCAACACTTTTCTCCATAGAATCCTCTAGTGATAGAGTGGTGTATTGGGTTCTACATGCAGTTCCATTGTGTACTTTGTTAAAAATTTCCAAATATTTTTGGGGTGGTTATTTCAAAGCTAATATATATATATGTATAAGTTTTTAATGTAACTGTGAACACAATGGGATGTAAAAAAATATGAATATAATTGAAGGGTGGATAGGGAGAATAATGTAGGTGGATGGTAAAACCATATATTTCACAAGTGGTCTACACTATTAGACTACTGGTAATATGCAAGAATGGGTGAACAAATAAATAATAGATATTGAAAGTGGTCTACATTGCATAGATAGTTGAGTGAACCACTTTGATTTAAGCATAAACAAATGGAGCATAAAAATTCTTAGAGAGGCCACACAAACCTACTTTGATGCCAAATATAGAAAATCATCCATATTTAGAAAGAGAGTCAAAGGCTCTAGGTGTGCACAGGCATGAATATTAGTCAATCATCTGTAACATCTTATTTAATCAAGAACATTATAATAAATATGAAGATGATTATAATAACACTCACTAATAATATTTATTTACTATCAACAACTAACAACTAACTTTACTAACACAATTTTAGATTGGTTGTTATAGTAACCTTTATTCTCTAATTTTATACCTAAAAACACTACGAGAGTTATTATACCAACTCATAAATAAATATTACATAGTTATAATATATTTATTCACTCATGCTAGGAATAATTTATAATAATAGAATATTTTTGGATTAGATATTCCATACAAGATACTAGCATCAAACTCAGACACTAGCATCAATGCAACTGTCCCAGTCTAACATAACTGTCTAGAGAGCGAGAGGCACCAAATCTAAAATTTGACAATTGATCCATAATTATCTTCCTACCTTATTTCTACCTATACCATATTTATATCTACATTATCATTAGAACTAGATAATTACTCTCTTTTTATGTCATCTCTATATCTAGCATAGTTATACTTTCCATTAATAACCTATCTTAGTTTAATAAATTTAGCATATGATACATCTGAGTTTGGAAAATTAATTGGCATATTTTAGATCTAATATTCACCCTTATTTATTATCATTTATATATCATTAAACTTATATACCCAATTAGGATTCTTTAATCCAAATTAGTGTTAACAATTTGGTGAACCTAACCTTTGAACATCAAAACCCTAGGCCAACTACAATTTTTTGATTTATTTTCTTAGTATTGATCTTTGTTTGATAAATCTCAAAATCATGTTTGCCATGGACATATATTTAAATTATTTCATGGTATAATATCTTACATTTTATATGGTTTACTAAATTATTTTCTTGTTCAAATCCATTCGATCCATACGGGATTCAAAATTTGCATTCTGGTATACTCCTTGTTTTAATGTTTATAATGAGATTTTACCTATTACTATTAAGTGCCAAAGGGAATGTATAAAGAAATAATTCATCCCATTCCATGTTCCTACCCCATCCAAGGATATTATTTCTCAAACTTCCCTCTTGGACTTGTTACACCGATCATCCCATTACAAGGTGTCCTTTAGATGCATTACATATGACTATGTTACCTTGTAATGTGGAAATGCCATATGTGGATTCTATTTTAAATTTTTTCAAATGTACTGAGCATAATATATCATTTGAAAAGGAGGAATTACCACCAAAAAAATTTATAAACAATAATTTTCCACTCTACATCCAAGTGTGGGTTTGAAATAAAATGGTAAAATGAGTTCATATGGATAATGGTTTAGGACTGAACATTTTCAGCATATATTTTCTCTCCTCAATTGATATTAGGCCTTCAAATTTGGCCCCATTTACTATTATCACCAAGGGATTTGATAAAATTTCATGGAGAGTGTTGGGGAAAACAGCATTGAAACTATTGTAGGTCCCTATACCCTACCTACTATGTGCCAAGTGATGCTAAATGACTTAAATTATAACATCCTCTTAGGGCATCCTTGGATACATTAGATTTACATGGTCCCATCCACTTTACATGCATGGTTAAAATTCATTCATCATGGGTTTATTAAACTTGTCCTATGGATACTAATCCCTTCAAACTTTATGCAATGATAAAAAAAATAGTTAATACTACACCACAATCTTATGATTTTGATTTTGGTTCTTGCTATTTATAAAAATATGGATACAAAGGATAGGGTCTAGGTAAACATGAACAAGGCAATTCTCAACCTATTTTTACTACAAACAATACAAGTCATCAGGTTTGGGTTTTTTATAAAAATGGTAAGTCATAAGCATATCTATCACCACAAAACTCATTTTTAGAAAGCCAAACTAGAATGTTTGAATATTTTTACAATTTATATACCAATGGTTAACCCTCATCTTATTAATGATCATGCTTCACCATACATTTTGACACTCGATGAGTTCTCTAATGATGAATCATTTCTAGACTATTTGGGGGCATACGAGGATATCCCTTACTTCTATCATAAGAACCTATTTTCTCATGCCACTTCTACTCATGATTACTTTGGTGAAAATGATGATACTAATGTCCAACATGACTCATCACATACTATTCCTAAAACACCATTTATCATAGAGAGATCCACTTTTTTAAATGAAGAAACAATATAATATAACTATGGAATAGATAAGGGCCCTTGACCAATTCTTCTAGTGGAAATAATGTAGGAGGATGAAGGAAAAACCCATCAACAGGTCCATGCTTTTCTTGAACTCTTTGCTTGGGCTTATTTAGATGTGCTTGGAATTGATCCATCAATGGAAATGCATAACATTTTATTATACATAGATGCAAAACCAGTTAAATAAAAGATTCACAAAATGCATCCCAAAGTAGCATTATTGGTAGAAGCAAAAATTTAGAAGCTTTTAGATGCTAAATTTATACGAGCTATTACACATTCTGAATGGGTGTCCAACATTGTACCCATAAAAATATGTAATGGTGACATGTGTTGTTACACTTATTATTGATATTTAAACAAGGCTTGTCTAAAATATGATTTTTCATTACCTAATATCGATATGATTGTCAATTTTACAACTAGATATGAGACATTTTCATTTATGGATGGATTCGTAGGATATAACCAAATCAAAATTAACCCTATTGATCAAGAAAAGACAAAAATTATTACTCCTTGGGGTACATTTTTCTATACAGTCATGATTTTTGGGCTAAAGACCATAGGAACAACATATCAAGGGGCCATGACTCATATATTCCATAACTTTATGCATAAAACTGTTGAGTACTATGTTGATGATGTACTAGCAAAATCTTAACATCATCAAGAACATGCTATCAATTTGTGACAAATATTTGAATGCTTTTGTAAGTTTAATGTTCAATTAAATCTAAAAAAAGTTTGTTTTCATGGTTTCTTTAGGAAAATTCCTTGGATAGATTATCTTTCAGTGAGGCATCAAGGTTGATCTAAAAAAGGAAAAATCCATTGTTAAAATGCCACCAGTAACCAATCTCAAACAATTATGATGCCTGCAAGGATTAGACACTTCATAGCTTAATTGGTTGACAAAAAAATTCCTTTCACATGTTTGTTAAAAAAGACACAAAATTTGTATGGGATGACATGTGTCAACAAAGATTTGATCAAATCAAAACATATTTAGATAACCCCCTAGTACTCATGCCTCCTAATCTAAATAGACCATTAATTCTTTATATCTCAGCCACTCATGAGTCCTTTGGGGCCCTATTAGCATAAATGATGATGATCATAATGAAAGTGCAATCTATTACATCAGTTGCTAGCTAGTTTATTATGAATGCAAATATTCAATAATGGAAAAGTTATGTTTAGCCTTGGTTATTGCCACTCAAAATCTATGAAATTACTTGATCAATAATTAGGTTTATGTTATAATTAAAGAATGTCCATTAAAGTTCTTATGAACAAAACACACCTCATTAGAAACATAGAAAAATGGGTGATGTAGCTCATAGAGTTTGATTTAAAAATTCTAGCCTAAAATTCAATAAAATTTCAAGTCATATCTAGCCAATTGGTTGAAGCTCCTTTACCAGACTCTTTTCCATGCACAGAGGCTTTTTGAGATGAGTTCAAGGTATATAATATATCTTCTATTCCATGGACAATGTTTTTTGATGGATCAAAATGTTAAACAAGAGAGGGTGATGGCATTTTATTTTGTACCCCTAAAGGTGAATACATGACTTTCTCTTATAAATTAGTTTTTTATTGCACCAATAATATAGTTGAATATGAAGCCTTTATCATCAAATTATCCATAACACACAAGGTAGATATAAAAGACATCCAAATTTTTGGTGATTCTCATTTTGTTATTAATGAGGTTAGTAATCATTACTAAACTAAATATCAACATATTCTAGCATATAAATAAAATATTAGATAAAATCACACAGACATTTAACACATTTTCTATTAGCAATATTCCACATAAGGATAAAAACCATGCTGATGTTATGGCAAGTGCAACATCCTTGATGAATTTTGATGATGATCACATAAAATTTACAATACAAAATCTACAAAATCCTTCCATTTATTTTGATCAAATTAATGCCTTGGCTATTATTTCTATTACCCATTGTTTCACATAAATTTTGCTTTATTTCTTAAAAAGAGAGTTGTAAAACTTGAAAGAAGGGTAAGGTTAGTAGAACCTAGATTTGGTTTGCACTATGTGATCTAGAAAGTTGTAAATACTCTTATTTTATTTGGGAGGAATGACCTGTAGATACGAAAGCACCAAAGAAATGATTGATTAGTTAGATATTAGGGTGGACTACCTAGCAAGCTAGATCTAAGAATCAAAAGATTCCTTGGAGGCTATCAATACACACTTTTAAACAATCAAGTTCTAAAAATAAAAGATAAATTACTTACATATATATTAGAAGATACTAAAATCAAATACAAGTGCTTGAAAGAGATGAATTTGACTAATTATAAAAATAAACAATTGAATATTAATTCCAAATAGATTGGGTGTGGTTCAAAAAATAGGATGATGCTTTATGACCAGGTAAAGAGGTAGAACTTAGAATTTGGTTGAGGTATGATGGGTAAAAATAGCTTGATGTTTATTTGTCACATAATAAGCATCGATGGTGAGGGTGACCATCAGAAGTTAGGGTGACCATCAGTGGTTGGGTAACCATTAACAATTAGGATAGACCATCAGTGATTAGGGTGACCATTGGTGGTTACTGTGGATTCTAGGTTGATTTAATAAATTGGTTGACGAGGTTGCAAAATGAAATTCTAAAAGGTGGGTTTAGCCTAGGTTAGTTGTGAAATACAAAAAAAGTAAACTAATTATTGAAAATAGATACTTAGCTTACTAATCTAAAGAAGGGTTGATGTGTGTGGTTGAGATTTCATTGATGGTGTTTGGATAAATTTAGGTAGAGTAATGGTACTTAATTATTGATCGATGAGTTTGTCGTATTACTTCAGATCTCTAACTTGGTTACTAGTTCATTAGGAGAATACTTTCAAAATAAGTGTTGATGTAAGAAGATCTAATAATTGTTGGTGATATTTGATGCTTGATTAATATAATTCTAGATCCATATCCCTTTTACCTACTCCTCTCTTTTTATAGAAGAAAAGGAGAGGTGAAATAATAAGTTCAACAAGGTGTCAAGGGATTGTCTAATTTTATCTTTAGCATGCATTGATTTATATGCAGATCAGGCAAGTTAAATATAAAAAATCAAGTTGGATTTGAAGTAGGATTCAACCCTTTAAGGTGGTTAAAGGATTCCATCGATGGTTAGGGTGACCATCAAAAGTTAGACCTAACCATCAATGGTTAGGGTGACCATCGATGGTTGATAGGTCAAAGGTCAAGGTGGTTAAAGTCAATCAATTTTGACTTAGGTTTACAATCAAAAGGCTATGGGATAGTCCCTAGGGGGTCTTGAGGTGGTTTAGGGGTTATTTCAACATCTAGAACCATCGTGTGTAGTTTTTTAATGTCTAAATTTTACCCCTTTTTATTATGTAGTTTGTATCAGCAAGTTACAAAATAAAAAATGATTATAGGTCAAAGGCTAGTTTGCCCCAAGAATGGAAGGAGGTGCTTCCCCTCAAACTAGGATTTGATGAGGTGAAATAGAATCAAGTGTAGGTCTGATGAGTGGATAAGTTAATGATAGGTGATAAGGTAGGCACTAAAGCACAAATATGTATACAAAGTATAACTAAGTGTGATAGTCAAGATCGTACATTACAAGGTTACCATGGTTTGTAAAAATATAATGTTGGCACTAGAAAGATAAGTGATAAGTGGACCATATGATTGCATTTAGGTATCGTAGTTGGGTTATACTTATAAACATAAGTATCCTAAACAAGGTCAATGTTTTTATAGGTATCCAAAGTAGGAAGTGATCCCAGGAAGACACAATTGGTTAGTTATACACAAGGTAGCATAAGTTAAAAAAAATCAAGTTGGCAATTTAGTTGGTGTGGTCAAAAGGACCAAGGCAAAGTCATCTCAAACAAGTAGAAGTTGGGATAAATGACCATTGATGAGGTAATGTGGTTGGTTATGGTAGGTGGAGAAAATAATATCAGTTGGTTGACATTAGATTAGGTTTATGCTAAAAAATTTCTTGAAAATTTAGTGAAGGGAAAAAACCCTAAAATTTTCATCATCGATGGTCATAATTCACCCTCGAGGTCGATCATCGGTAGTCAACCTGATCATCAATGGTTATATGTCATCCTTAAAAGGGTAAATGCAAAATACTATCAGGGGTTTTATTTTTTCGTTGTGATTTTGAAACCCTCAATGATTGGCTCTTGGCATTGTTGATAAAAATAGTGATGGTTTTGTAAGGATGATTGATTGGGTGAGTGAGAGCATTGAGTTGACTAAGTATTGCTAGAGGTTTGACCTGATGAGGATGTAGAAGGATGAGGGAGAGAATAAGGTTAAGAATTGCTTCCTAGGGTTCCTCCTTGATGGTGGTCAAGGAACAAGATAGGTATTGTTTTGAATTAGTATATTAGTTTCAAATTTACAAATGAATGCTTAATTGAATTTATCAGTTGTTTATTTGGATGTGGGTGGATGTTGATTGAAGGATGAGTTTTGGTTTGATGTTAGAGTTAAAATTGGTAATGTGGGTAGGTACTTAGGTAGAGGGAGGGTAGAGTAAATATAGAAAGTTTTTGTGGTTTTTGGTAGGTAAATTTTAGGGGTAGGGTTTGGGTTGATCACTAGCAGTCACCACATAGTGACCATCGGTGATTGTTACTAGCCACCACTAGTCATTATCAACCATCAATGATCGATAAATGATCATCACTAGGTCATTTTTTGATGACCATAAGTGGTTAGTCTCTTAAATATCAGTGGTCAACCATAGGAATAGTTGACCATCAATGGTTGATTGATGTGTTGAAGTTTGTGTGAATAATAAATGACCATCGATAGGTCACTTTTTGGTGACCATCAGTAGTTGGTCTCCTAACTATCAGTGGTCGACCATAGGAATCATCAACCATCAGTGGTCAATTGATGTGCTTAATTTTTTGTGAATAGTTTTAAAGCTAAGGTTAAAGTTTTGGTAAATTATTGGTAGTTAAGGTCACAGCTTAAGATTTGGTAAATTATTAATAGTTAGAAGGTTGAAAGGGTAGGGTTATGGTTGCATTTAGGTTAGGGGGTTAGGTTAAGGTAATGTGTATAGGTAAATAAGGCTAAATGATGGGGTAAAGTAATAGGTATAGGTCATATTAGGTAAATGTTATGATATGAATAGATTAGAATAGGAATTGGGTGTAATAGGTAGAGTCTATAGGCAAAAATATGTCAGTGAACTAAGGTTTTTGTTATCAAACCTTGTAAGCATGAGAGTGGATATAGATGAGGGATAGAGTGCCTTGGATACTAGATGAGATTCAGTGAGGGATGACTAATGCCAATTGGGAGCATATGGAGGATGTGGGCCTTGGAGGCATGAGGTACCACCAACATGTACCTCAAGATGTGATGATGTTAGTGGAACTCATTGAGAGGTGGGACCTTTCCACTAACACCTTATTGCTTACTATAAGTAAGTTGACTATCATGCCCAAGGACATCTACAAGATCATGTGGATACCCATACGGGGTGATCTAATCTACCACATTGAGAGTGATGAGTGGGATGGGTAAATAGAGTTCTTGTATGAAGAGGACCTTGATTTTACAAGGTGTAATTCTAGAGGCTTCTACTACATGTTATTATACTAGAGGGATAGGTATGTGAGGTGGCTATTTACTATGATGATGATAGTGGTCATGTTTTATGTGTTACTAGATTCTAGCAGTGGGAGATTCCCTTACTTATTGCTAGGGGTACTCATTGAGATGTGGTTGGGTCACATAGTGTTCATATGGGAACTTGTGTTATTAGTTCATATTTATCAAGAGTGTTATGGATTTCATGCCCATAGGATATAGGGGATCAGTGTCAATTTTGTTCTCCATTATTAGGCCTATGAGTAAATTTAAGTTCTAAGACTTATGGGGCTATTATGGGAGGGTTTCATGTAGATGGATTTTAGAGTTGGATATATGAGGTGGATAGGTGATTATGCCCTCTTATGACCTGTAGGAGGGGCACATGACATAGACTGGTATAGGGACTTATTGGATGCTTTATTTATAGGAGACATGATCTAGAAATCATATGTTAGGTTTTTAAGATGGCAACACTATGCCTGACACACACTATCATTATAGAGTTACCAATGGATATATGGCAAGAGAGAGCATAAAATATATCTCATTCCATTTGATAGGGTATGAAGGTAGTTCAACCTTGTGCAATATATCCCCAGGGCATTCCCAAGGTATAAGAGGGAGGATGTAGAGTTTCTACTACCCATTCTATAGCTAGTTCATGATTTTATTGATCATGAGGAGTTACTTGTGAGGATATCTATGGATGATGTAGGTGTTATGAATGGTTATCCTACATAGTACCAAACACACTTTTTTATGGTTGAATTTAGAGGTGATGATGGTGGTCATCAAGATATGGATGTTATTGTAAGGGGAGATGGTTAATAGGCTCAAATGCAAGAGTTTACCGTAGATGTATAAGTAGTGATCACTAATAAATAATAGGCACAAGTGGCTCTAGCCATAGAATAGGCATCCTTGGTGATAGCATATGGTAAAGTGGCCATTCTTATAAGGGAGAGAGATTGGGCTACAACTCATCTAGTCATGGTGATGTAGGAGAGATATTCTCTTCAACAGGCAAGAGGAGTATCAATAACTATGGGACCAATAGGGACTATCTTGATGTTGAGATATGTAGTGACAATGGAGGACCTAAAATATTATGAGGCCTTAGTCTTTAGGCATCTACCAGATGAGCCCCAATGGGGTGAGTATAGATATAGGAAGGAGGTGTTAGTACGATGACAATAGGTCAGTGGGCCACATCTATGGGAAGATAGGAAGGTGTAGGAGAGCAGGCCTTAGGAGGTAATGGTGCCTCAAGATCATAGATTGATTATGAGACATTATATTTTTGATGTATTTTATGATTTTGATATCGACCTACGAGTTGATGTAGAGAGATGCATATTTTTGAGAGATATGGATTTTTTTATAAACATGATGATAAATATTTATGAGATAGAGATGTGAACCTTGTTTTTGGTTTTTGGTTTATGGTTATGATGTTCATGCTATTTATTTATGATATTATGTTGATATGATTAGGTCCATGATGATGTTCATGTTTACTCAATGAGGTAGGCACGTGATGATATTAATTTTTGGTTTATGTTCATGATGATGTTGATATGGATTGATGTTGTTTATGTGATTATGATGTGATGTTTATAGATTTATTAGACATGGCTATGATGTTTTGGGATTATTGTTATGGTTATGGTTTATGGATCATAGTTATATGGATATGATAAATTATAGGATAATGATGGTGTTATGATGATGCTTATGAGTTAATGATATTGTTCATGGATGTGATCACTTACTTCATGTTTAAAGATGATCATGATTATGATATTGGCATGATTACAGTTATGGATAATGATGATGATATTGTGGTTATGGTTTTGATTGACATGATTATGGTTTAGGTTTATGATCATGTGATGATGATGTTTGTTGTTATGATGTTATGATGACCATGATGATTATGTCCATGCCTAAATTTAATGAGTATATGCTTCCTCATCTAGATTGAGACATGTGGTGGATAACATTTGTGAATGACTCATTTTTATTTTGATGTATGATACACCATGGTAGATATGATAGATAGTTTAGTTGATGTGATAGATCTCTAGATGATGTTTGATGTTGGAGATGTTTAATTCATTAAAATGTTCTTATTGTTAAAAACATTGAAATAAATAAGGTAAAAACACATGGTTAAATCCATTTATTTTGATGAAGGTGTTGTAATTTTAAAACACATAGAGTAGGTTGGATAATGAGATAAAATGTGATAAAAGAAAGATAAGATAATCAAAAGACAAAATGTCTTAATGAATGTATCAACCGGATGAGAGAATAAGAAGAAGGCACGATGCTTCTTCTTTGGCTAGGACTAAAACAAACCAAATTTGTATTAGCTTAAGGAACATAATCCCTTCTAATGCTTTGCATTAGCATTCATTAATTGGTTAAAAAGGTGTCTTGATCACATAATGTTAAATAAGCTCAAAATCCATTGATTATAGTATATAAAGGGGAGATGGTTGAAGATGGAACCTTCTTGTGAGACTAGCATGCCTCTTTTGGAGGTTACCAAAGATTTAGTATAAATAAGTCCATGTCATATAAGGTGTAGATTGATTGATGTGGGAAGTCTACTTATGGGAGCCAATTGCATATTTCAAAATTATTTTGGGTTTTTTATGTTTAATAATGGGTCTTTTACTATTTTATTATTACTTGGGAGGGTTGGGGAAGTTGATCTATGTGGGTAGCTTCCAAAAAATTATTATGCTTATGACAAATGCTTTACTCAGTGATCCTTGAAAGGAGTGGTCTAAGTTTGTGTGCTTTGTTTGAAGATTTTGATAGCTATCCTTCAAGGGTGAAGTCTACCTTATATTGAGCATTTTTGATATGTTTTGGTAGTTATCCTTTGAGGGAGCAGTCTGGGAATGCTAGAGAGTGACCCATATGAGTTCTTTTGATTTTTATTTAGACTTTTGCTTTTGATGTCGTGGAATTGATTATAAAGGCTTAAAGGTTCACCTTTTATGAAGGAAAAACTAAAGCACAAGAAGGTTGATTAGGTTTAAAAGAGGTTTAAGTGACAATGACCATGGGAATCCATCTATAAAAGGGGTGGAAAGTACCATGAGAATCATGCCATGGGTAGGGCCATGGTACACATTGTTCAAGATTAGGAAATGATTGTGATGGATAATCACATGATTTAATTTTAATCAGTTATCCCTGAAATAAGGAGATGAATATGGTTTGAAAATAAGGGATGAGATTAAGTTAGAGAAAAAGGTGAGTTTGATCCTATTTTAACAAAATAAAGGACACATATGTGAAGCATTGAGAGGTTTAGGTTTTGGGTTGCCTTCAAGAGAGAACAACCAGTAAGCTCCTGATCTATACTTATGCATTAGGATATAAGGTCCAAGCCAATCAAAAACAAACTTGCCTTTCTTAATTTTCTCCATATTGGTAACATGTTGATTTTCCTTTAGGACTAGATCTTTGATATTGAATTCTTTCACTTTGAGATGTTTTTTATAAGCACGCTTGATTCATTATTAATAGACATGAAGGTGGGTAAACACAAATAAATGACACTCATCAAGTAGCTTAAGTTGGGCTAAATGTTCTTGATGATAATCAATCTCAGAGATAAGATCTTGTAAAGATATGTGAAGAGAGGTAATTTGTACTTTGAAAGGCAAGATAGCTTCTACTCCAAACATAAAGGAGAAAGGGGTAGGGATTTAAATGATAGTATGATATGCCCATAAGGTGAAGGGGATGTGTAAATGCCTATCTGGACTAGATACATTAACCATTTTAGTTAGCATGCTATTAAGAGATTTGTTAGAGGCTTCCACCTATCCATTAGCTTGTGGATGATAGGGTGATGAGAAAATTAACTTGATACTGAATGCATCATAAAGACTTTGGACTTGTTTTTTTTTGAAAGCCTTGTCATTATCAGTGATAATGTTATGAGGGACACTGAAATGATAGATGATGTGATGGTTGATAAAGTCAAAAATATTTTTGACTTTTATTGAGACAAGAGGAATAGCCTATACTCATTTGATAAAATATTTGATCATAGTGATAATAGAATGATTTCAATTTGAATAATGGGGGTTAATTTCACCAATAAGGTCCAAACCCCATTATGAGAAGGGCCAAAAATATTTGAACATTTGAAGACTGTGGTGAGGTGTGTGATGAAAATAGGCATGTTGTTGACATATGACACATTGTTTCACATAATCATAGAAATATTGGTTAAGGGTGGGCAAATAATAACTAAGGCAAAGGATGTGTTTGTGATGGCTAGGCCATTAAAGTGTCCCCCACATATCTTATCATGCATTTTTTTGATATCATGAGAGGCTTTATGACTATATAGGTAATAGAATAGGAGACCATCAAAGTTGTGTTTATAAAGAATTCCCCCTAGTATGGTATAATGTGAGGTACTTTGGATAAATGCTCTTAGATCATTCTTGGAAATATTGAAGGGAATGATGGAAAGGTTGAGATATTTGAAGGTCAGTTGATACCAAAGGCCGAGTTGGGTCTCTTCCATATTAAATATAGTGGGGGAGTTTAACTGGACATAAGAGGGTTGGGTAAGTTAATGGATAATGGTAGATAGCTTAGAGTTAGAAGATGTAGATAGGATCTAAGAAGTGAGGGAAGCTATAATATCGGCAAACTTGTTCATAGATCACATAGTGGTTTGGATATGGTAGTGTTTAAATGATGCTAAGAGTACACCAACTAGTTTTTTTTACTATTTCAAAACATCATTCTTTAATTGATAAGATCCATTTATTTGATTGACCATGAGTTGAGAGTCACCAAAAATGTTGATCTTTTTGACTCCCAAGGATAATGTAGTTTGGAGGCCTATCACTAGGGCTTCATACTTAGCCATATTGTTGGTATATTTGAAATCTAGATTGAAAGATAAAGGAATAGGTTCACTATGAATGGGGATAAGGATGATGTTAGCTCCCCCACCATGTCAACACTTTGATCCATTGAATAACATGGTTACTTGATAGGTGAAGTTTTTTTGAGAGAGGGTTGTGATTGACTCATTTGTAAACTTAAAAGGAGGATGTCGAGTGTCTACTAATGGTGCTTTAGCTAATTGGTCAATAATGACTTTCCCTTTAATTGACTTATACTAAAGGAACTCAAGGTTAAACTCAGCTAAAAGCATGAGCCACTTAGCCATATATTGGTTTTGGTATGGACTAGTGTGCATATACTTGAGTGGGTCGGTATTGGTTATGACATAGGTCTTGTGGTTGAGAAGGTAGTGGTGAAGTTTGGTGGCCATGAATACCAAGGCAAGGTAAAGTTTATCTATATGGGTGTACCAAGTCTCATACTCTATAAGTGTATGGATAATGTAATAGATGACTCAATGTTATTCATCTCGATGAGCTAGCATTGCCCCTAAGGAGTGATCAGTGGTAGAAATATAAAGGTAAAAAGGTTGATATTACTTAGGAAGAATGAGGATGGCTGGAGATAGAAGATACTCTTTAAGTGAATCAAAGGCTATTTGACAGTAGTCATTCCACTTGAAAGATACATCCTTATTTAAAATATGGTGGAAAGGTTGGCATCAATTCGAGAGCTAAGAGATAAAGTGATGAATAGTTTGGAGTTTCCCCTGAAAGCTTTGGAGTTTCTTGAGGTGGGTAAGGGGAGGCATGTCAAGGATTACTTTGATTTTGGTAAGATCAACTTTGATTCCATAAAGGGAGATGATAAAACCAAGGAGATTTCCTGATAAGACCTTGAATATACACTTTTTTGAATTAAGGCAGACATGGTAATGGATGAGTCACTCAAAAATAATATTAAGAATAACCAAATGATCTTTATGAAATTTAGATTTCCTAAGAATGTCATCGATATAGTTTTTGATGATTTTATGAATAAGGTCATGGGAAATGTAGGTCATCGCATGTTGGTAAGTTACCCCAACATTTTTTAGTCCAAAAGGCATGACCCTATAGCAAAAATTTCCCTATGGGGTGATAAAGGTAGTTTTGTGTTGATCTTTAAGGGAAATTAAGATCTAATTGTAACCTAAGAACCTATCCATAAGAGAACATCTCATGGCCAGTTGTAAGATCAACAAGCTATTCAATACTTGGAAAAGGAAAGTCATATCTTTGGCAAGCAAGGTTAAGTTCATGAAAGTCCACACAAATGTGAAGTCCCCATGTGGCTTCGGTGTTAGGTACAACATTTAAGACCCATTGGGGATAGTCAATGTGTTGAATGAAATTGATGGATATGAATCATTGAAGTTCTTCTTTGATGAGAAGGGTTACACGAGGGTGAATTCATCAAAGTCTTTACCTAAATGTCTTGGCATCATGGTTTGTGACTATGTTTTGGGTAGAAATAGAGGGGTCAATTATTGGCATGTCAATGTAAGACCAAGTAAATGTTATGTTGCAGTCTTGCAAGGAGGGGAAGTCCTGAAGCTCCTCAAGATTTAATGATTGACCAATTTTGATAATACATAGGTTATTCAGAGTGCCCAAGTTGATGTTCATGGTGGATTCATTCAACATGCTAGAAGTCTCAAGAGGAAGAGATTTATGGATAGAGGAATCTTATGCACCAAGATAGCAGAGAATAGAATCATCAACCTGACACTGAATGGTATTAATATTAGGAGAGTCATCTCTTACCATATTATGATGGGTGAGAGGAATGGTTATGATTTCCCTATCCTTTTGATAAGTCAAGGGTCTAAAGATGATCATGTTGATGGAAAAAAAAAGTTAGGGGGGATGATGTTAGAATCCTTAATTGTCAATGGTAGAGTGGATGGTGAGGATGGGATGTCTTCTTCAATAATGGTGATGGGAGGTGGGTTGGTTTGATTTTTAGGTGGCATGAAATTAAGGCCATGTTTTTTGTGAGGTTTCTAGTTTTTTATTAGAAGCAACTCATGTGGCCTGTGTTCATACTGACCTAGACCAAATCCCTTCCAAGCACACCTATAAATATATGTCTTGGTAAACTCCAATTTATCTAGATAGGAGAAACTAGAGGTGAATGGTCTAGATGAAAAAGAGGTGGCAAAAGTGTCAAGGGGTTTATCAAGTCCCCCATAGATTAAATTGGTTTGACAAGTTGAGGGCTTGAAAGGAAAAATGGTTCCAATATTGGGGTCATAATTGGGTTGTTGGTCAGGATTCCTATACTCTTGAGGAGTAGGAAAACTTTCTAGTGTCAAAAGGTGATACTCCCCCAACAAAAGATGTTGGAAGGTTAATTCTAAAGGATCTGATGTGGGGATTTGGGTAGAAGGGATGGAAGAATTGGTGGATGCTTCATTGGTAAAAGATGATGGGGTTTCATCTTTTACTAATGAAGGCTTATTGGATAAAGAAATGAGAATGTCATTGGGTTGGTACATCATTCTGCATGATGTAAAAGGACTTGCATCAACTTGTATGGTAATAACTTGACCTTCATGTTCAAATCTGATGCATCAATGTAGGTTGGATGGCACACATCCCATAGAATGGATCCAAGGTCATCCCAATAAAATTTTGTACTAGAACTCACTTTCTACTATGTAGAAGAACTCAAGAAGTGTATGGGGTCCTATATGAATGTGAAGGACAATAGTTCCTAGAGTCATAGCCATGGTATTGTTGAATGATTAGTGTACCATTGATGTTTTTGACATGATGTTATCAGTTAATTTGAGTTGGTTGTATGCATGAGAGGAGATGATGTTGATGTTATCTCCCCCATCAATCATAACCCACTTGATGTAGATTTGGTTGATGTATGCAGTAATGAAGAGGGGAGGATCTAAATCATCTAGATAGATGAAGGGTATATATAAATCCTTAAAGGAAATAAGGTTAGAAAGTTGAATAGATATGACAAAGGCTACTAGAAGTTGTGGGTCTTCTAGTTAGACCTCTATGGATTTCAAAGCCTCTATCATCACTTAACGGTGATGGGGTGAGGTATTGATCAGTTCATACAAACTCATCTTAACCGATGTTTAGTGAAGCTATTTTATAACTACTCATTAGATTGATTTAGATGGGTTAGACTGAGAAGGCCCCAAAATAGACACCTTAGGTTTGGTTGAAAGTAAAGGTGTTGGGTGTTGGTTGGGTGGTTGGGTGGTGGAAGAGGAATATGTCCATTAAATGGACACCTTTACTTTTCCCTTGTCCTTTGGTTGAGCCTATGGTCATGTGACCACATGGATGGTATAGATTTGGGGAAGAGTCAGGCTAGAGGATTTCTTGGGTTTGGTTTCACTCTAAGATGAGAGTGGACGAGCAGGTAAGTGTTGGTTGATGTCTCCTAGCTTTTAGATGGGTGTTGGGCTCGTAAGAGGTTCTTCTAGAAATAATTCATGCTCATGATATAGTCAATGGGATAATAATTAGAGAGCCTTAAATTTATTAGTATCATGCCCAGATGTTCTATGATATGTGCATATTAATTTATCATTATACTAAGATAGTTTAGGACTATCTAGGTCAAATGGTCTTATAGGTGGCAAGGTTAAGCAAGATGCTTATAATAATATCTACAAGATGGTTGAGTAATATTCAACCAATGGTGGTAAAGGCATGGAGGTCTTAGGTTTAATAGTTGAGATATAATCCCTTTTAGGTATGGGTTTGATGGCAAGAGGTTTAGGTGAAGGAGCATCCTTGGCGGATGCTTTTGGTATGGATTGCTTAGAGGCAAAACATGTTGGGATATATGCCTAAGAAGTAGGTGGTTTAGTTATAAAATGTTGGGTAAAAATAGGTGAGGATGAAAGTAGGAGTGATGGTGTAACCAAAAGTGGTGGTTGTATTTGGGACTAGTCTGAGATGGTTGTTTTCCTTACCAAGGTAGATGGGTGAGGTCCCAAAATAGAAGGCAAAATGGAAGGGGGAGGTAGATTTTTGGTTTGTGGAATCTTGGGTGTTTTCACCTTCTTCATTGGCTTGGTTTGGGGTTTATTTGGTGGATTTGGTAAAGTTAATTCCAATTTCAATGAGGGGTGAGTAAAGTCCTAAATAGGGAATATACCAAGGTTTTTAGTAGGCTTGGTTATAATGGTATAAGACAACTTGGTTATTTTAGGTAGAGCCAGTTTGGACAATTCAAGTGTGGTTTGGTTGATGGAGGTTTCTAATAGATTGGTTATGGTGAAAGTGGGTTAGATAGTGGGAATGAAAGGTTGGGATGACAATAGTGTAGTTAGAAGTTATTGCTTGGTTTGGTAAAGAAGTTTAAGATGATGCCAAAATATGGCACGATCTACGTTGGGGTGGGATGAGTAGTCCAAGTTTTGAACCAGTATAGAGAAAGGTCTATAGATGGGTTTGATCTCTGTGATACTAAGCTCAAAGGTCAAACCCTTGGGTGGAGAGAGAGAAGTGGTTACCTAATCCTTTTCCTCAATCATAGGATTTAAGGTTTGTGAAGATGAGCCTCTTATGGGAGAGGTAGGTAGAGTGATCACTTCCTTATGGATGATTTCCAAAGGAAGAGTGGATTTTTGTATGATAGAGGAGAAGAATATGGTGGTAATGGATAACTCTTTTTGTATGTCTTCCAAAAGAGAGGCTAGTAGATTAAATGTCTCAATGGGTGGAAAAAATGGAGAGGTTGTTTCCTTAGTCTCATTTTTTGGAGGAATTAAGGGTGACTCCACTACCTCAATAAGTGGAGAAGGGGGAGGAGAATTGAGGGTGAATCTACTATTTCAATAATTGGAGGAGAAAGAAAGGTGGTTTCATCAATGGCTTCCTTAGTAATGAGCTGACTAAGGACTACATTAATGGTATAGACTTCATGGTTGTGAGAGGATTCTGCTCTATTTTTTTCATTGTTCATGAAAGGGGCATGGTTGGGAAATGGTTTTCTAAATATGTCAAGTGATTGATTTGGGGGTGCATTAGGGTTATCCAACATAATTTCCCCCTTTTTGATGAGTTTTTGGATGAAATTATTGAAGGTATTGGACCTACCAATTTCATGTCCAATGACTCAGTGGAAGGCACATAATTTTTTCTCCTTATACCAACTAGGTATAGGATGAGAGAAATTGAATTACTATGGAGGTTTGATCAATGGGAGTTGTATGATATTAGATTTTAATAATTTATCCAAGACTGATGTATTTGAATCCCCAAGTAGAGTAAATTGCTTTTGGGTGTTGTGGTTTTGATTCTTGGCATTTTGATTAGAGGAATCAAAAGATTTAGGTTAGTTAACAACAGGTAGAGGAGCATTTTTAAGGATAGCCACATTCATGGTTCCCTTATTTTTAGTGTTAGTGTTGGTTTGATTATTGGGTTTAAAGTAGGAAACTTCATTTGATTTAGAGTTAGAGTTCTTGTTTATAAACTTTAGTTTTCCCTCATCGATGGTTCTATTTTCTAGTTTTTGTGCCATGGTAAAAGCCTCGTCAAAGGTCCTAAGCTTTGAACCTGTAAGGTGGAAGAAATATGTTTAGCACATGCTCGAGCAAAAATTTTAATTAGCTCAAGTTGGGGCAAGGAGAAATAAATTTCATTTATCAAGCTCCTCTAATAGGCCACAAAATCATAAATAAATTCATCATCAAATTACCAGATGGAGTAAAGATCAGTGGTGGAAACCTTCTTGGAGATGTTTATGAAAAAGTGATCTAAGAAAGTTTGAGCCAGATGGGTGAAATAAAAGAGAGTGATTTGTTATAACATTGTACCAATCTAGTGCCAAACTTGATAGAGACATGGGAAAGGTACAGAGAAGGAGAGCATCATCATAGGTAATCATATAGCATAAATGCCTAAATGCTCTTAGATGTTGTTGAGTGTCTTCCTTGCTCTTAAATTTTGAAAATTTTGGAAGTTCCCATTGAGGAGGATAAGGTTGAATAGGGATGGATGGATGAATTGGTTCATTATAGATTTGGTCATGAGATAAGAGGTTATGGGTACCAAAGATAGATGAATCCAAAGTAGTCATTTTGTCTATTAACATTTGGACAAGGTTCATTTGTGGTTGTGCATTCCCATAGTTGAAAGGTAGATTATGTTGGGTTTGGGTAGGTGTAACATACAAATAGCTATTGGGGGGTTGAGAGGCTACCAAATATTGGCATGTGGACATGGGTGGTTGGGATGATTCCACATATGAATACATGGGGATAGGTGGTTGGGTGGAAGGTAGAGGTACATACCCTTGTGGGTTAGGGACATAGCTTGGGTTTTATGCAATGGGCACCTATTGAGAGATTAAATTAGGTTATGTAGGAGGTATGGTTGGGTTAGTAGATAGAGGATAACTTTGGTACTGATAGGTGTAAGGGTAAAAGGTATGGGAACCACCAAGATCTAAAATGGAGTGGATGTAGGTGGATTAGAAATAAGAGGAATGGTGGTGACACTAGTAGAGGGTAATTTTATAGTAAGGGAAGTACCAATACCCATGGGTTGGGTTTTTACTATAGTAGGAGGGTTATTATTTGGGGAAGAAGGTGTTTGTGTGTTTCTTGGTTGAGTGAGTTAGTTTTGGATGGTGGTATTAGTGGGGTTATTAGTAGAGGAGGATGTTTGGATTACTAAAGGTTGGGTGGAGATTGTGGAAACATAAGTGTCACCCAAGGTGGGATGGCATGCCATAGGGTGGTTTAATAGGAGGAACCAAAGTAGGGGTATGGTGAGATATGGTGTTAAGGTAATACTGGAGGTCTATGGGGTTGTTATCTAGAAAAGTGGAAAAATATACATCACCTTGGGCAACCATCTGAGGGATGGTAAGACTTTCAGAAGGATGGGGAAAACTATTTGCATCTAATATGTACTCCATAGATGAGAGAGAAGAGGAAGATGGATTTTTAGGAGGTGGGTCATGATTGATTGGTTTCTTAGTTGTTTCCTAGTTAAAATCATGCAAATAAGGGAGAGAAGAAGATACAAGCAATCTCACAACTCAAACAAAGAGAAGACAAGAAAAAGTCAAGGAAATGAAACACACACTAAAGCACGTTAAATCCTAAGTTTATTTTTAGTCTCTCTTGTGGCTTATGCCTTAAGCTTTAAGAATTGTGTGACTCAACTTGGCTTATAGAGTGGGTACTATAAAATAAGTCTATGGTTGGTTTCAAGTTGTTTTTAGGCTCTTAAATGGATTTGTATTAGAAATCAATGCATGGATTGATATTAGTGCCTACCCCCTCACTTCACACACCATAGGGATAAGGGTATTGGGTGCTTAGCCAAGATATAGGTATTGCTAGAGATTATACTTAGCTAATGAACTGAGTTGGTTCTCCCCTTGGTGATGAAATCCAAGTGGGATAGCCTATTAAGGTGACGACTAGGTGATGGAATCCTAGTCGGGCCTTAATTAATGTTTTTATACTTAATTAAGTGTAAGTGGTTTGGTATTGTGTGTGTGATAACAATGAAGCTATGATTAATTCAATTGATTAATTAAGCTATGTGAGCTAACATAAGCAATCAAACCACGGATGCAATTAATTTTAAGCCCAAAAAGAAAATTTGATTTTGTTGTATGAGCATAAAACAAGAAGAAGAAGCACCTAGATGAAACTATGAACCCAAGAAAAGACTCAAGGGTCCCACCAGGCATGCCAAAATGTTTCACATTAATTTTGCTTTATTTCTTAAGAAGAAAGTTATAAAACTTGAAAGAAGGGTGAGGTTAGTAGAACATAGATTTGTTCTACACTTCGTGATCTAAATAGTTGTAGATAGTCCTCTTTGGCTTGGGAAGAATGACCTGAAGATAACAAAGCACCAAAAAATGATTGATTAGCTAGATAATAGGGTGGACTACCTAGCAAGATAGATCCAAGAAGTACAAGCTTCCTTGGAGGGTATCAATCCACACTTTTAAACAATCAAGTTCTGAAAACAAAAGATAAACTACTTGGATAAATATCATAAGATACTAAAATCAAATACAGAAGTGCTTGAAAGAGATGAATTTGACTAATTATAGAAATAAACAATTAAATATTAATTCCAAATAGATCATGTGTGGCTCAAAAAATAGGATGATGCTCTATGACCAGGCAAAGAGGTAGAAAGTGGAATTTGATTGATGTATGATGGGTGAAAATAACTTGTTTATTTTTCACATAGTAACTATCAATGATTAGGGTGACTTCCAACAGTTAGGGTGAATTTGATGGCTGGGTAACCATAGACAGTTAGGATAGACCATCGACAGTCAGTGTGACTGTTAGCAGTTACTGTGGGTTTTGTTTTGATTTAATAAATTATTTGATGAGGTTGTAGAATGAAATTTTGGAAGGTGGGTTTGGGTTGGGTTGGTTTCAAAATAGAAACAAAGTAAACTAATTACTAAAAATAGATACTTAGCTTGTTGATCTAAAGAAATGTTGAGATGTGTGGCTGAGAATTTGTTGGAGTCTGGAGTAATTTCAATAGAGTAACAATACTTGATTGTTGACTAATGAGTTTGCCATAACACTTTGGATCTTTGGCCTAGTTGTTAGTTCACTAGGAGAATACCTAAAAAATAAGTTTAGATGTAAGAAGCTCTAATGATTTTTGGTGATCTTTGATGTTTGATTGCTCTAATTCTAGATATGGATCCCTTTCACATCCTCCCCCTCTTTTTTTATATAAGGAAAGGAGAGGTGAAATAATAAGTTCAAAAAGGTGTTAAGGGGTTGTCTAATTTTATATTTAGCATGAATTTATTCATATGTGGATCAGGCAAGCTAAATATAAAAAAATAAGCTGGATTTGAAGTGGGAGTTAACCCTTTAAGGTAGTTAAAGGTTGACCATCGATGGTTAGGCCTAAGCATTGGTGGTTAGGGTGACTATCGGTGGTCAATAGGTCAAAGGTCAAGGTGGTTAAATTCATTCAATTTTTACTTATATTTGTGTTCTAAAGGTTGTGAGATAATCTCTATGGGGTCTCAAGGTGGTTTAGGGGTTAATTCAGCATCTAGAACCATCGTGTGCAATTTTCTAGTGTCTACACCCATAATACTATAAACAAAGAAGGGACATCAATATTTACAATTTTATTTATTAAGCTTATATACTAGACCATTTTACATGAAATGATATATGGAAATTATAGTGCAAAGCATTTCATTACATTATTATTGGAAATAATTTATTCAAACAAGGTTTTGATGGGTAGTTACTGTGATGCTTAAACAAATATGAAGCCTAAAATGCACTCATAGAAATGCATGACAATGAATGTGGGGGTCATTTTAGTGGACATACCATGTCTCATAAACTATTATGCTAAGGTTATTATTGGTTTTCCATGGAACAAGAATGCATCAAACATGAAAAACTATGTTTATAATGTTAAAAGTACAACAATTTGAATCACACACTATCACATGAGTTACACTTGATTGTTTCACCATGGCCCTTTTCCTTATGGGGTTTGATTTGATTATAAAAATCAATTCGATATCTTTTGGTGGACATAAATTCATCATAACAACTATAGGATATTTTACAAAATGGGTGGAATCCATTCCCCTTGAGTTTACTGTAGGGAATGACATATGTAGGTTTTTGATGACCAATATTATTTCCCATTTTAGCATTCCTTCAACTATTATCTCTGATAATGGATCATCATTTAAAAACAAAGTGGTCAAATGATTTTGTAGTAAATATAAAATTAAACATACCTTTTCCACACCTTATTACTACAAGGTAATGGGCAGGGAAAGGCAATAAATAAAATAATTGTCAAAATACTTAGCAAAATAGTTGAACGATACATCACTGATTGACACCAACAGATGGTATATGATCTATGGGCATACTAAAATAGTGTACACATACCTACATATGCCACACCTTAATCTTTATTATATGGTACAAATTCCATCTTACCAATTAAACTTGAGATACCTTTTTTGTGTGTTTCTCTAAAAGAAATCATCAAAAATAATGAGTATAATGAAAAGAGATTGTATCAGTTAGACTATTTGAGTGAAAAATGTACACAAGATTTTGAGCACTTACGTGTTTATAAATATCATGTAAAATGAGCATATAAAAAAAAGTTAATCCATATGACTTTTATGTGGGTGATTTGGTACTAAAATAAAATCAAAAGAACACCAGTGCAAAAAAAGACAAGAAAGAAAAGTTCAAACCAAACTAGTTGGGACCATTCACAATTATAATAAAATTGGGAAAAGGTGTATATCACCTTTCTATGAATGAAGGAAAACCTTTAAAATGTCCAATGAACATTATGCACTTTCATAAATCTGTTACGTGAGATATTCCACAAACTTTCCAAAAATACCAAAATACCAAAAAAATAATAAAAAACATTAAAAAATCCAAAAATGTTTTTGGCACCTACATGTTCTATTGGATCCTTGGCATCTATGTGTTAGTTATATGTTGAAGGATAATATATTATTTACTCTTACATACACATATATAGGCATACACAGATACATGATACACTTATGGGTGTTGGGATTTCCCTCTACTCATATCACTAAGACATTGGGGGCATCCATGTTCTCCATTTTTTATACACACAAGTTATATGATTCGATGATCACTCTACATTATTATGTTTGAGATTACATATGTACTTACACATGCCTTATCCATGCTTATATCTTGAGCATGGTACTTGATATGTTATGCAATCGATATTTTTTTCTACACATTTGATCCATGGGTCACTATGACATGCTTATGCTAGTTGTTTATGATTTTCCTTTATACACTTCCTTCAATGTTTTACTTTACTATTGTCTTGCTTTTTTGAGCATTTGAATATGTTCCATTGTATGTGGCCCCTATGCCTATGTTTATCTTCTTGGTCATTTGAATATGGCTTTACCTTCTTGGACATTTGAATATGTCATTTCTTGTTGTATTGATATTTGAATATGTCATTCCTTGATTTTTGGACATTTGAATAAGTCGTGTTCACTTGATTTTATGGAATTTGAAAATGCCCCTTATTTATGGTTTCATTGGACCATTGCCTTTTAAATTACTTTTGAGTGCTCTTATGTATGTGATTATTTAATTAATGATCTTGTATTGTTACTATCTAGACGTTGTTATGATATTTATAATTCATCTTAGGCCTACATGTGATAACATTATTTCTATACACTTTAATGATAAAATTTCCTAGACATGTTTATTTCTATATGCTACATGGTTACATTCACAAATTTCACCGTTGTCTTACCCTTTTGAGGTGAGGTAACTTCCATGTATTATTTTTACCTCACCTCAAAAGGGGTGTCATATTAATGGGGGCATGCTTGGGAAGCATGTTATCCATATTTTACACCAATTATCAGATTCATTGGGGGCATGCCATATGGACATGGCTTCCACACATTCACAATTTATAGATTATAGTGGGGGTATGCTTTGGAAGCATGTTCTCCACATTTATTCAATTTTCAGTACATATACTAGTTTTTAGATTCAATGGGGGCCTTTCATATGGACATAGTTTCCATACATTCATAGTTTTTAGATTTAGTGGTGGCATGCTTTGGAATCATGTTCTCCACATTCATTCATATGGTACTTATATCGATTCATAGATTCTATAGGGGCATGATTTGGAAGCATGTTCTCCACACCTACTATGTGTTCAACATATCTATTTATAGTGGGGACATGTTTTGGAAACATGTCATCCACATTGGTACTTATATCAATTTCATATTTCTCCATATATAGTGGGGGCATGCTTTAGAAGCATGTCCTTCACACTTACATAGTTTTTTGAATTGGCTAAAACACATAGTTATATGATTCCAATACACATTTGTGGCATAATTATATACATGGTACCATTTTTATACATAGTTTCAACATGATACATATCTATGGTGAATATGTTATGCAACATGTGCCTAATATTATAAAATCTAAATCAATCTCAAATTCAAAAACTATTGCACTTATTGATACCCCATGGAATTTTATGGACATTAGTAAGCCAATCTGCTACAGTAATTGGTTCACCTTTTGGTATTATTGAGGTGATTAAATAACTCAATATTTCTAAGTTACTAGTTTGGACTTGATTATCCAAACTCACCAGGATATAAGTATCATTGGGTTTGCATGGTTGAGTTAATCTCAACTACTAGGTGGAAACTTACTTTTTCTCCAAAGTTAGGGGCATGTGCCTTCAAATCTCTCTTTATTGCCTTGGATATATTAACTTTAAATATTTATCCTAATATCATTTTTAGAGCCTTACAATGATACATCTTTTGTAAAAATAACTTACCAATAGGCAAGATGGTTACATCGACACATAGGTGTACTCCTAAACCTTACTCTTTCAATTTAAATCTATTTTAACTAATTTTGACCCAAAATATATGCATTGATTATACACAATAACATGCTTTTGGATGCAGGTTAGTCACCAGTAAATTAGTCAAATTTAACTCCAAAAAAACACTCAAATTTAAATCAAGTAAAGATAAGGTGTGCATACACACCCATGTACTTATTCCTTTAATTTAAACTAGAAATTTAATTACTACATTAAAGGGGGGAAATGTAGATGATATTTTGTGATTATGTAGCATTTTAGTCTTGTACACTTGAAAAAATGATATCTTGGTTGTTCCTCTTAGTTTTACACATGCCTTACTTTCGTAAACCTCACATCTACTCTATCTTATTCCCTTTGGCCTATTTCATAGTCTGACAGCCTTATATTGATGACACAAACATCCCATCTTATCTAGAATGCTTAAAATATACTTATATTACATCTTTATAAGTTTTGAGACTATCCTTGCTCTCCTTATCCTTGGATACTAACATTTAGGATAAATAATAGCGTCAATGTTATTGTCCTACCCCGATGTAAGTGTTGAGTGCCCTAAAGTCATCTAATTTATAAATGAAACATATTATAATGGTCAAACTAAGTGATTTAATAAAATTTATCTCCTGATATTATTGGCATAAATATAATATCAAACTTCATTCATTCCTCACATGGGGAACACTTAGTAATTAGACCAAAAGAGCACTTAAAAAGCACTCAAGTTACCAAAAGATTTCCTATTCTACCCTATATTAATATTAGTCAAAATAACAATCCAACTATAGGTCTGAAGTACTAAAGGATGAGTCATAAGATCATATTTTTCAAGTTACAAGCTTGGTCACTATTGTACCTACTTTAAACACATTGCATGATTCACATACAAGCCAACACATAGGGGAGAACTACATGAGTCTAAAGCCCTCTTATGGAGTATTGGCTATGTAGGTAATACCCTTTTATAGTGGGTTCATTATGGGTTATCTCGACACCATGTGTCCATTAATCCAATTTCCCCAAGGTCACATCAAAGATGGAAATCTTGGGTTTTAATATTTCACTAGGAGCAATAGTCCATGACCCAATTCTAAGTACACTAGAGCAAAGGCGAAGCCAAACATAAAATCATCTAGGTGGTCACATCCTGTTTGAGCAAATATTCTATACAAGACACTAGCATCAACATAACTATCCTAGGTTAATGTAACTATCTAGAGAGCTAGAGGCACCGGATCTAGAATATGATGATTGATTTAGAACTATCCTCCTACCTATTTTCTACCTATACTAGATCCAGATATGCATTAACATTAGAACCAACTAAGTACTTTATTTTTATGTCATATCTACATATAACATAGTTATACTTTCTATTAATAGCCTATCTTAGTTTAATAAATTCAACATATGGTACATATGAGTTTAACACATTAATTGGCTGGTTGTAGATTTGATATTCACCCTTTTTCCCTATCATTTTTATATCCTTAACCCTAACTACCCAAGTAGGATTATTTAATCCAAATTAAGGTTAAACATTATGATGTAAGTATCTAGAATGATCTGTGAATCATATGTGAAATTATAATCACTATTACATATAGCCATACAAACTCTAGGCACACCTCTATCTAATGATCTCAATTAAACATGTAAATTATAAACTATTGTGGAATGAATATATATACAAATATAACATTACTTGGCTAAATAATTTTTAGAATATAATGTAGGTCATAGTTCTCATCATCCATACTCTCTACTATAACACATTTTTACTATTTTTTGACCTTGTTAATTGATGATGAGTGACTACAACTAGGCTTCCTATTTATCACTTATCACCCATTAACAAGGTGGAGGACCATACACAAATATAAATAAATCAACATGAGTAAAATAAGTCTCATAAAAATCCTCATAATGGTAACAAGACTAATATAGTCATAATACTATGACATCATGCATAATAAAATTCATTAAATAACTATCCTTAAAAGATGTATTCAATGAAGTTTATTTGTAGATAATGAAGTATATCACCCTCAAAGGTAACTATACCCTCATTTTATCGCATCATTTCCTCTTATTGAATCACTTTCAAGGATTCAAAATTAGCTTACCATATTTCCTTTTAAAATCCCTAGAGTGTACAACACTTGCATACCCAATCAATGAACCCAACATAATCATCTACCAGGGACTCATTCTCCTACTAGTAAAACATGGTGAGACACTTTGGGGTAAGGAGGTACCATCTAAGGGGTCCTCTATAGAAGAGGACTTCATTGAGGAAGAGCCTATCTCAAGCTCTCACTGCCCATTGCCCAACTTTACCCTTGTAAGCCCCAATTCCAAGTGCTCTACTAGGGATCCTCCCCTGAAGCTCATAATCATAAAGCCTAAACCCCTTATGCTAGAGGAAGGAAACTCAAAGGAGGTGATGGGTAAAGGCAATACCCCCTATTGAAGGTGATTCAAACCAACAATGAATAGTCAGAAGGGTTTAATAAAAAATTAAATAAAGTAGGGATGTGTTTGGCAGGTTTAATCCAAGACTAGAATTTCATTAATAAGGAGGTCTCTAAAATGATTCCATATTTCTCTCAACTAGTGGAGGCTGAAGGCACTCCATAGAAGCAACCTATCAAGGAGGCAGAAACTTCTTCCCCAAAGTTCCCCCTAAATCCCCCCCCCCCACACACAAAAAAAAAGACCCCTGAGAAGGAACAACCATGAAAGAGACCTAGAATGATCTTGCCTACGGAGGATGTAGAAGGCTTGGGCAATAGAACTAGGGATAAAATCACCAAAAAAATACAGGATGTATAGGAGAAGGAGACCGAGGATGCTAAGGTACCTATGGAGGGATCTCCCCTCAAAGTATTTTTTCCTTTTATATTTATTTTTATTTTTGTCCTCTAAATTGTTAGTTAGCTGCTTGTTTTGATACTTTAGTTTTTGGTCCTCATCTTGTGAGACTTGTTTCAATTTACCACACTTTGTTGATACTCTAGTTCCTGGTCCCTATAAAATCAAGGTTTTTACCTAATCAAATTAAAAATATATATGCATTCAATGAGATATTAATTCTATGTTTTCCTCATATAATCACCATTAATAAACATAATTTTAAGATATTAAAAAAATATCTCATTTTCAAATATACTATACAATTATACATTTTAATTAAATATGTCATACACAAACAACATACGATATGCTATTTTATCTTATGAAACTAACTTTTATTCTAAATATGTTTATAATACATATTCCATTTAGTACAAAATTCAAACCAAAAACAACTAAATCTCAACAAAATGTTATAGTTTTAATTATACCCAAAATAAATTTATGAATACAAGAAGTAACTTAAACCTAGTAATATCACCAATTAGACTCCATACACAATCATTTATTAAACAAAACCACTACGTTTCAATTTCATTGGTATTGCTTTTATATTTAATAAAATGAATTATATAATTTATGTACTTTAAGACCTATATTTATATTTATATTGTAACATTTCCTAACCATTCACTAATTTTATGTAATTATTTTCAACAAGTAATAAGTTTACATTATTTTATTAAATCAAATAGATTCTTAATATGTCAACAAAACATTATCAAATAATAATTAATTTCCCTCTAACTAAATTCTAGGTTATATTTAGTCTATATAAAACAACATGTTTTATAATGATATACATTTATCTTCTAATTGTGTTTTAAGTCATATATAGTCCTTAATTTTTATGAAAATATAGTATGAAGATATGGCTATAATAATGTAGTAAAACTAGGTCTTTCTATGTAAGAGTTAACCTCTTATTTAAGATAATTTAAGAGTGAAATCAATGCAAATAGATTTTCTATATCTATAACAAACACTATCATTTATCTTTAGGCCTATAGGTGGTCTTTAAAAAACTTACATGTCTAAAGAGAAACTCAAATATATTTAATTTTACATGTTAATACATTTTTACATAACCCATCCAAAAATATTGTTGATATTATTGAGTAAAAATATGTAATAATCAATCATTAAATATTGATATTGATAAATGTGGGGTTTCCATCTATAGATATATCTCAATGGAGTTGTGGGTAAGAGTAAATTCTCACTGTCAAGCCCATAAGGTTTTATAAAATCCAAAAATAACTCATTCATTTTTCAAATAAATGACACATTATTTTTAACCAAACATATTAATAAGTAGGGTTTTTAATAATAAGACAAATAAACAACAAATGTTGAAACCCACAACTCCCAAAAGGGTTCCCAAACCATCATTTTCCATTATCCCAAAGGCCATGGATTTAAAATGGGTTTTTTAGTAATATAAATAACATGCATAATATGTATAGCAAATCTTAACTACAACCTACTAAAACTCTTTTCTAAGTAAAACATATATACAATCTATCCATAGATTTACAAGAAAACATCACTTACTTGGAATAATTAAAAGCGACAGTTAAATTATTACTAGTTGAGTTCATCCTGCCAATAACTCCCTTTTTCCTCCATAGTTCTAATTACTTTTCCCACTCTGTCTCTCCTTCTTATCCCAAACTTCCTCCATTTCATTATTGCATGATAAAAAAACCTCCAAGTTTGACTATAGTTCTCACTTAATAAACCACTTAAGACCACTAGAAACCACTCTATGTTCTTCTTAAAAAACTATCAAGATAAATTCTTAACTCCTAAAAAATGCATGGAGTATCAATGCTTAATAATTTTCTCACATACAAAATTCACTTACCTAAAAAATTCATTCCACCAACATAAATTCAAGCTAATCCTTTTCAAAACTAAGAAACCCTAATAATTTTCAAATCAATAAGCTTTTTTTGTACATAAAAAATAGGGGGCTACAAAATCATAATCTTTTGCCTATAGGTTTCAATAAAATAAACTTTTTTAATTTAATATAAATTCAAGTCTTCAAAAATAATTAAAATTATTGACTTACACAAAATTGATTCCCTATTGACCCTAAATTTATGCCAAGTAAACTTCATGGTAGCTTTCTTTATGCTAAAGTCTTAAAATATTAGCATTTCTCATCAACATTATAACTTAATTTAAAATATACAAACTAGTTAAAAACATTCTATCATGTGAGGATGTATTACACACACATATAATATAGTTAAACTATCAACACAAACATAATACTGTGTAACATTACAAAATTTGTAGAGAAGTAAAATATAACCATAAAGATATTTGAAAAATAATAACACACAACAAAGTTATTATGTAAATAATAACCATATATATCATTGCAAAAATTCACAAGATCTACAATCCTAAAAATAACTGTGTGTGTGTGTGTGGATTCTTAGCAGGCTCTGATGTACTTTTAACTGTCATGATCTACTGCCCTCTCCCCTATGATGCTCTCCCTCTATACCAATCAATAAAAGTGAAGCTTTTTTACATCCACTAAGTAGTTATTCCATTTAATTCAATATAAACATAAAAAATAACTAACAAAAAATGATATAAATACTATTGTACCATATATATCAAAATACATAAGAGTAAATTTGAGCTATTCACTTTCAACTAAATCAATATAGTGAAAATAGAGATGCAAATTGGAAAATACAATCTAATTAAAACAACATATGTCTAATTACATAAATAAATAATATAAATAATCCATAGTTTCAATGTTTCTTTAGAATAAGTGTTTTTTTGCTAAACATAAGTTAAGATGTGCTAAAATGACTCTTAAAATAGAAAATCTTATTAATTAATAGATAAGGATTTTATGAACTAGTATTTTATATCCATGTGTATATGATAGATATTAATATTTTATTAGTAAATAATTTGGCATATTATTTTCCTAATTTCATAAATATCTTTTGAGATTAAAAAAAATTAATAAACTAATTTCATAGTAGAAGTTCAATTAAATATTTAGATATTTAAAAATAAAAAATTATTCTAACGAGGTACATTATGTTTTTATAAATTATATTTTAAAAATGGAGAGATTAATATGAATTGTAAGAACCTTTTATCCTATATCTGGAAATTTCGTCCATGGTATGTGTAATGAATAACAAAAGTTTTTTTATAAATATTTAACATTATTTCTATAAATTTTATAAGACATTTTTTTGAGTTTTTGAATGAATCCTTTTAAAATTATACTAAAAACTTTTTTCTTATGAAAATAAAATCACCTAAGTCTTAAATGTATGCCTATTATTGATCTCTAATAGCCTTAAATCTTATTGTCAACTAACCCCAAAAAATAACTTAATAAAAATTACAATCAAAGGTTCCCCTCACCATTAGATAGGAGAACCTCCCAAAATCTCTCCACACGACACTATCAAAAAGTCTCCCCACACTCTTTAATGACACTATCACAAGTCCATTGATCCTATATTTTTAAATCTCTCTATATTCCCAAAAATAAATGTGGAAGGACTAACTGCCATAGTTTATTTAAAGATGGTGAAGAGAAAAGATATGTACGTTTATTAATTAAGTCCATAATATAATTTTGTTTTACTCATGATATACTAAAAACAAATTACTAAAATGATATTCATTTTGCTTATTGAAAGAAGATTAATTAAATTTTAAGAAATGATATTACATCTTTCATCAATATCATATTTAAGATTATTTGTAGCGTAATTTAATGAAAATACTTTATTTTGGTTAATAATGTTAACACTTATATCAATTTCTAATTAGAATGAATTGAGAAAGACCTTATATAACCAATTCAAAGAAATGAGTATAATAAATATATATTAGAGTAACTCATTATTACCAAGAGTACCCATGGAGTCAATATCAAAATTTAATATTAGATTTTGAAATATATAAGGAATAATATCCATATAAATCCATCCTTTAGTTGGTATGAATTTATTATATTGTTTAGGTTTTTTTTAACTTTAAGATATTAATGATGATTTAATTAATAGAATTAAGAATCCTCCCAAAAACATATGATATTATTGATGCAATTGATAAATTATTTATATAGATTATAAAATGTACTCCTAAATATTTAATGCCTTTATTCTGTAAGAGATAAATCACATTTAAATTCCTCAACATACCTATATTATTTTTATAAACCTAATACCTAATTCTCGTATCATTATTATTTCTATATCAAAATTTACATAATAATGATATGTGTCCACTAAAATTACTGAAATTTTGGATGAGATGAAAAACATAATAATAGGCTTAACCAATGAATTTGAAAGTGTAAATATTCAAAAATCCTTTAAAGCCTTATTTTCTAAAAAGTATTCGATATCGAACTTGATCCTACATCTCCCTTAAATCCAATAAATCATTCCTGTATAATCAATTTAAATATTTCAACTATACCAATGTTAGAATATTGGAAAAGTATTTGTAGTGTTTCCACTTACATGCCAAGCCAGCCCTGTAGAGGTTATAAATGTAAAAAATAAATATGTTGATTGGATAATGATTGTGTTGTGTGATTAATGAAAACTCATAACCTTTATACTCGTCCACCCACCATTCTAGTCTAGTCTGATTATTAAAGACTTCAACGCATTTAATTTTTTGTGACCACCAATCAAAAATTGTTAGCGGTTATAAATCCCAACTATTTTGCCATGTGTATGGAACGCTAACAATAAATAAATTATTCTTTTTGCACGTGAATAATTTGAAGAGCATGCATGCAGGCAATCGAAAGGTTTTACCACTTCCATTTTCCTTCCGCGGACACCTGTTTACCCCATAAAATTTTACTGTTTTACAAAGTGAAAGAACATTTTATGATGTTCAGCGGACCGTCTCCAATGATATTTCGTGAAAGACATGTGTCCGCTGCAGTTTGTCTGCAGAAGGCGCTGGGCTCCTCCTAAACTACCAATTGCATTTGGAACAGCCACTTCACATAACTGGGTGTGATGCGTCTGACTATTGATACAGGTTTCATTTTACTCTTCCCGCTCAGCCTGGTCAAGCACGCCCGGATCGAATCCCACAGGGCTTTCTCCGTCCTGAAGCAGTGGGTTCCTTCAATTTACTTTTCCTTCTGTCTGTTTGATAATCTGGGAAAATGATGAAAAGAGATGGATCTCCTGTTGAGCAAGATGCAACATCTGCTGCAAGTCCCAAAGGAAATGGAGAAGCTCCTGAATGCCCCGACCCGCACTTACATTCGCGACACCAAGGCCATGGCCTCTACGCCCGTTGATATTAAAGAGTATCCCAACTGTTACGTCTTTGTTATCGACATGCCTGGCCTTAAAAAACGAGATAATCAGCGGAGAGCGGAAAAGGGAAGGAAGAAGAACAGGAATTCAAGTACATCCGAATGGAGCGCAGGGTCGGCAAATTCATGCAAAATTTTACTCTGCCGCAGGACTCCAATATGGAAGCCATTTCTACTGCCTGTCACGATGGAGTAACTTCTACTCCACTTACATTTTTTTGGGTGTGCAAAAATCAAGTTTTAATTATTTTCAATTTCAAACAAATACTCTCCTAAATGCAATTACATATTTCATATCTCTAACGTCATTGGTAGAACTTAAGCGAGGCGAGTGAATTACTAATAAAAAAATACAAAAAAGTACTCTTCTTTTGGGTACAGCAATACTGTTTATTTAATTAAGTTCCTAAGCTGCCTCCTCTAGAACCCAAGAGCCCAAGACTATTGAAGTTGAAGTTGCCTAGGCGATGGCGTTACATGTAAAAAGCGCGAGTTGATATTTCCTATCATTCCTGTGCAAATGATCTTACCGTATGTACTGCATACACGAATCATATTTTTGGGACATAAAGGATAAGTCAAAAAAAAAACATTATTTATTTTAAACTCTCCCTCATGTTGATCATATTACAGTCATTTATTCCCTGATTTTTGGAATGCTGGAACACGGTTCAATAGTGATAAGACTTGCTGTCTTGCTCTGACAACCTTCATAGCTATTGTATACAGGCTAATAAAGAGGCTACATAGGAATCGACTGAGGCTTGCGTTTTGAAAGCACTTCCAGTCATAGAAACTGAATAAAAAACAATTATGTTTTAGTCTGGGATCCTACTCCAGAAAAAGCTCCAGCCACTTCTTAAATTTCATCATGGCTATGTTGGTGTAGGATATTAATTATTTCATTTACTTATTAAATGGATAATTCTTACACTTGTAGTTTTAGCTTACTTAGGTGTGATAAGAGGTTAAGAGGGCGAGAAAGTGAGTCCCACTTGGAGTTTCCCTGAGTACCACTGTGAGTTCTCTTTTGAGTTTTACAGTGAGTTAAACTTAGTTCCACAGTGAGTTATCCTCTCAGTTAACTCCTCATATTCTTTCTTTATATTCCTCTTCACCATTCTATTGTAATTAATCCATTTTCATTAATTGCATATTTATTGTGCAAATTATTCCTCTTTGCTTTTTTTCCCCTGTGGAAGGTAGTTCTTAAGTTTTGCAGGGGATCTTGGGGCTTGAATCAATCAGTGACTCTCACATGAGATTCTAGCAAATTCTTACATGGGATCAGAGCCCTAGATCTGCAAGCCCCTTCTTAGATTTAGAAAAAAATTGGGCAAGAGCTTTTGAAAAATACATTTTAAAGAAAAACGGACCTTACCATTGCGCTCAAAGGCCCCAAAAACCCCTATTTTCATATAAGGCACTCTATATTTTGGTGACAGAGAATTTTTGGGTTTTTTTTAAGTCCGTATGTTTATGAAATCCGTACGACACCTCAATTTCCGTGTCATCATTATATGAGCTGATTTTGATTTTGGTGTTGTCTCAGTTTGCATGTGATATCGATTTTTGTACCACCTTGATTTGCATTCCATCTCGATTTTTATGCTGCCTTGATTTCTGTGCACAGGGACCCCTGAGTTTTTTAAATTAATTTATTAATAAAAAAAGAATTTTTAATTTTTTTGAGGACTAGCACCCAGGGTTTATGCCTTGGTCGCATGGGTGACCAGCACCTAGATTCTAGGTGCCATCGCCCAAGCTACTAGATCTTGGTCATATGAGTGACCAGAGCCCTTGCCGCCAGCGCCTAGAGAGGAGCTTGAATAGTGCTTTTGTTTTTGCCTCCTTGCCCTAAAGGAGCAAGGTTAGTAAATCAGACATATCTTGAGCAAATGGAGTCGGATTTTCACAAACAAATAGGCGTTGGAACGCTGGTTTCAAGAACAATTTAATGGTGTAGGTATTTTTTACAAATTTTTATTTTGGTACAAATTATTATTGTTTGAAGTCCATATCACATTTTTGGCCTTCGAGCTAGTATCTTTTTTCCATGATCTCCAATTTTCATGATTCTTGTGGCATTGAAAAGGCGTTGAGGATCTATACACATCCATCCATGCACATTTTCCATATTCAACCCCAGGTATTATTTATTGAGTTTGTTAGTTTTATGGATTTTGTGTGATATTCTGGACATATTTGGCCCCTAAAGAAGTTATGTTTATTTTTTTGGGCTTCATTTATCAGCATCAATACATATTCAGAGTGTTGATCTCGATCTGATTTATTTGAGGAGATATTATGGGTTTTGCTATTCACCCTTCCATGGTAACATTGGGTAAGGATAATTATGAGTTTTGGCGACGGGGCATCTTGACACTAATAGTGTAGGTTTTTATTTTTCCCTATTATTTAATTAGGAAAATTATATATTTGTGCATGCATGGAGTTTTACAACATTAGTGGGATAGGCTAGCTTATGTGGAGATGTGTGTCATAGATGTGTCATAGGTGTCATAAGAATGTCATAAGTAACTCCTTTAACCAGCTATTCCGGATATGGGAGTTACTTCTCTATTCTTAGCACCTTGTCACCACATTTTGTGGAAGAGTTACAGTCTATTCTTGGGGTGCTTTGACTACCATTTGTGGAGGAGTTATTTACGAGCTCTCCTATATGTATTCTTCATCATGGCCATCTCATGTTAATCAAATATTGGGTTTTCTCCTATTTGTCTTATGCAATTTATCTCCTTGTATAATTTCAAATTGCTTTAGCATCTATGTGATGTGCACTAGCTTCATCTCGTGTGATCACGTCTCCGTTGCATTCGCATTATCCAGATTCTGGGAACAACTCCGATATGGTATCAAAGCCACCCCGGTAATCGTGTGTCTGGTTATGCTATTAGTTTATTCTAAAATTCTTACTTTGCTTTCTTAGTAGTTTTTTTGTTTAACTCAGTTGTATTTGAGAGTTTTGGTAGAGTTTCTTGAAAACTCATGCAAATCCATACAGAAACTTGTTAAAACAAAAATTACTTCTATTGAGTTTCATTCAGATCTACCCTTTAGATATCTGCATTGAAATTTGCCGAAACATCTTCTATAGATTTGTTGTGGCTTCAGCAAAGGCGGTGGAATTCCTTTTTTTGTCATTTTGCAGGAAAAGTGAGATCTCTGCACATCTGGTTTCTGTTTCTTGGACGCCGCTTTCAGATTGGGGCAGCTCTCCAGGAAGCACATCTACACATGGAGTAGGACTCTAGCAGGGTGAAGTAGCGCTGCACGGCGTCTAGCGTGGAAGAATTCCCTAGGAGAGAGAGAGCATTCTAACTCTTCCTCATCTCGGCTGGTCCTTTCACTCTCTCAACTTCTGCCTTGTTTTTTGTGTTGGATGCATGTCTAGAGCAGGATCCTGATAGCAAAGCAGCAAAGTATTCGAGAACCGATGCAAGATAAACTAGGGCACCCGCACCAATGCTTATTTTGGTGAGAGAAAAACTGTCAAAACTGTTTTTTTTTAAATGGCGCTCCTTTTCCTTGTTTGGTGTCCCATGTGGACCCTTAAACACTTGGCCATCCATTAAATTGTCTTTTACTTAATTTTTTAGTTAAAATTGACTTGTCTAAAAAAAGTCAGTCAATTTGACTGAGTATTAAGTATTTTAGACAATTTGTAAGTTTTGATAATTTGGGGGTTTAAATTTAAACTTGTATCTTCCCCTGTCGAAGACAAAGGGTGAGGCCCGGGTTGACAGGAGGCCAATTCCCCCTCACAAAGACCTCATTTGGATTCCTCACTCTGTTCTGAGTCCAACGAGTGGTTGAAAGACCACTTTCTCTCTCAAAATAGGCATTTTTTAATGTTTTAGTGTTGTTTTTTTGCAAAAACACTAGTTTAGAGGAAATTGAATCTTTAATATCTTGCAAACGGTAGCTCGGATTTGGGTGCCATTTTTTACAAAAGTGTTTGTATTTCAATTCTCCACAGTGTAGGCTTGCTAATTATCAAAAACACACTAGTTTATAAAGTGCCTACAATTTGAGTCTCCCGAGACGCATTTTCAACTGAGTCCGACATCTTGTTTGCTTAAAGTCTTGCACTAATTGCTCTAAGATGCATTCTCGGCTGAGCCCGACGTATTTTGAGTGTACAATTGTATATTTGGGGGGCTTAACATTTTGGGGGGGTGTGATTGCTTTTTAGCACTTGCAATCTTTGCTTTCATTCTCTTTTTTGCATAATTTCACAACTTGCAATCAACACAACTTCACCTAAATTCAGCTTAAAATGGATTCTTTTCAACTTAAACCCCTAAAACCCTTCAACTATCATGAATGAAAGGTTAAAATGTCAATAATTCTTAGAAGCAAAGGGTTGTATAGGATTACCATGGGTACTGAAGTAGAACCCATCACTGATGCTGAAAAGGTCAAGTGGTAAAACTGTAGTGATGAAGCCTATAGATTACTGAGCTTGTCCATGTCTCTAGAACTTCTCTTCCATTTAGAAACCTCGAAGACTCCAAAAGATATATGGGACACCTTAGAAACCTTATTTGGGAAGCTTGATGAGATGAGAGGTTATGAGCTCGAAAACGAACTCATAAGTCTAAGTTCTAACAACTTTGACACCCTACAGGACTTCTTCACTAAGTTTAAGGCCCTTAGATTTCAATTAAAAGAATGCGGGATAGAGAAGAAAGATGATCAACTCATCCTTTCTATTCTCTCAAAGTTAGGTCCAAGCTATTCAATCTTCGTCTCCACTTTCCATGCCACAAAAAGTGCCCTTGGCACTACATGGAAAATGCCTTCTTTAGATTCATTCATTTCCGACTTAACTAGGGAGCAAGATAAGCTAATTCAAATGGGCACAATGAAGTCCACTCAACCCCAAGCTTTGATAGCTGAAAATGGTAAGGATAAGACTTCAACAAAGGAGAAGAAGAAAAAAAATAAGGACCAGGAGAAGAAGAAAGAAAACAACAATCCTATCAAAAACAACACTGAGTCTTCCTCTTCCAATACTAAACCTAAGAAGGAGAAGGTTAAGTGTGCCTATTGTAAAAATATAGGGCATGATGAACACAAATGCATGAAGAAACAAATAGATCACCTAACTCATCTTCTAGAGAAGCACAACATAGGTGTTCCTGAGTCCATCAAGCAAAATTCATCTACCCAAGATTCTACTAAGGCAAAAAGAAAGGGTAAGGAGAAAGAAAAGGGCAAGGCCCTTGTAGCCACAACAGATTCTACATCTTCATGGGTCATTGACTCGGGTGCTTCTCACCACATGGGCTCTTCACTAGTTGAGTTTTCATCTTTAGAGCCTTGTAGCATGACTTCAAATAGTTTGGGTGATGACACATCAGTTTTTGTTGCAGGGAGAGGGTTAGTTGAAATGGAAGGAGGAATATTCAATAATGTTCTAAGTGTTCCTTCTTTTTCAACCAATCTCCTATCATTGTACCAAATCACTCACATTGGTCGGGGCATGAGAGTTGAGTTTTCACCAGATTTAGTGGCTATCAAGGAGTTGCATAGTGATACTACAGTGGCAGTGGGTAGGGCAGATCACCAAGAAAGGTTGTATACCTTCTCACATTTTGCATCTGATTCTTCTCTAACAACATTGTTGACTCATTCAGATGGAGTTAGCAAATTATGGCATGAGCGGTTTGGCCACCTTAACTACCGCTACTTTGAGCAAATTTGCAAACATGACATGGTCATTGGCTTGCCTCGTGTCCAATTCTCAAAAGGACTTTGCGAGGGGTGCTCCCTTGGGAAGCATCTCAAAGAAAAATTTGACAAAGGCAAAGCTTGGAGGGCTTCACAACCTTTGGAGTTAGTCCACAGTGATGTATCGGGACCTTTTCCCAAACCATCTTTCATAAGGGCCAAGCACATCCTCACTTTCATTGATGATTGCTCTAGGTACACGTGGATATATTTTCTCAAACAAAAGTCTGAAGTGTTTGAAAATTTTCTAGACTTCAAGGCTCTTGTTGACTAACAGAGTGAGAAATCCATCAAGGTTATTCGAACTAATAATGGAAGGGAGTATGTCAGCAACAGGTTTGAGCAGTTTTGCACCACAGAGGGGATTGATTTGTAGTGCACAGTCACTTACAGTCCTTCACAAAATGGGGTTACAGAATGTAAAAATAAGTTCTTGAAAGAGATGAGTAGCTGTATGATTCACTCCAAATCCTTAGCACCATAGTACTGGGCCGAAGCCATCAATTGTGCTTGCTACATTCAAAACAAGGTTCCTCACAAAGCTTTAAAAGGAATAACACCCTTTGAAGCTTGGCATAAAAAGAAACCTGATGTTGAACACCTTAGGGTTTTCAAATCCCCAGCCATGGCCCACATACCGAAGAAGAAATGCAAAACTATGGAACGTCAGTCCAAGCCTTGCATCTTTGTAGGATATTTGGATGGTATTAAGGGGTATCACCTTCTAGATCCAGTCACTCATGAGTTGTTCATCAAGAGAAGTGTCCATTTTTAGGAGAGCCCTAGAGACTCAACACTTGGCACTTCTTCTCCCTCATCGGATCTACTTCTTCATGATGATTCCTCATCAGATTCAGATCAGCCACAGTAGGTTCTTGAGCTAGAGACATCTTCTTCTTCTTTGAGTTCAGACAGCGAGGATAGTGATGCAGAGTCATGCACCTCTAGTCAGTCAAAGGATGAGGAGTTAGCACCTGACTCACCCACTTTTAGCCACTTTGGGCCAGACAGACACTTGAGAGTGCTGACACTTGGGCAGGAGATCCTGCAGATGACAGACGTACTAGGGGGAGTTTTCAGAGAGATCCACATGCCTTCTTTGCTTTAGTTTCAGATCCACAAACTTTTTGAGAGGCATCGGGGGTACCTGAGTGGGATAGTGCTATGGAGGAAGAATATTCTTTCTTAATCAAAAATCACACTTGGGATTTGACTTCACTTCCTAAGGGAAAGAAGATGGTTCAATGTAGGTGGATATATCAGACCAAGTTTGCAGTAGATGGGTCGGTTGATAAGTACAAGGTGTGATTGGTTGCCAAGGGTTTCTCATAGGTGGCAGGCATTGACTACTCAGAGACCTTTGCACCCATTGCAAAGATGACTTCTATCCAACTCACCTTGGTTATTACCACAACACATGGTTGGGATGTGCACCAGATGGATGTAAAGAGTGCTTTTCTTCACGGAGACCTAGAGGAGGAGATCTACATGGAGCAACCGCCAGGATTTGTTCAAGATTCTTTCTTAGTATGTAGACTTAGAAAATCTATCTATGGCCTCAAATAGGGCCCTCGAGCTTGGTATGCCAAGATGGATTCCTTCTTTCTCACAGCGGGTTTCACTAGGTGCCATTCTGACCCCAATGTCTACTTCTTACGCAGGATGATTCGCTCCTAATTTTGGTTCTATATGTTGATGACTTTTTGATCACCAGGAGTTCTTTATCGGCTATTGCAGTGGTGAAGGCATCTCTCTAGGATAGATTTGACATGACAGACTTGGGTTTGTTGCACTACTTCTTTGGCATCGAGATTTCACAGTCAGATTCAGGAATTTCTCTTGCACAGCCTAAGTATGCTCTTGACTTATTGGCTCGATTTCACATGGCTGATTGCAAGCCATCTCTGACTCCCTTTCTATCAGGAGTCAAGATTGAGGCTGACTATTCTTCACCATTAGTTGATGCCACTCAGTATCGACAACTTGTTGGTAGTCTTATCTACTTGACTCACACTAGGCCCGACATATAATATACAGTGGGACTTGTCTCCAGATTTATGCAAGAACCTCATGAGCTGCATTGGAAAGTAGCTAAGAGGATCTTGCATTACATACAAGGTTCACATAGATACGAGATTCATTACAGATTTGGCATAGAGGTTGACTTGGTTGGATATACAGATTCAGACTGGGTTGGCGATTCATAGACTCGCAATTCCATTTCTAGTTACAATTTCTCTCTAGGCTCTGGTCCTATCAATTAGTCTAGCAAGAAGCAGAATGCTATTGCTATATCATCCACAGAGGTAGAGTACAGCGGAGCTGTTAATGCAGCTACTGAGGTTATTTGGCTTCAAGGGATAATTTTTGAGTTTGGCATTCTCATCAGGTAGCCATCCATCATTTATTGTGACAACCAGAGTACCATTCAAATTTTTAAGAATCTGGTTTAGCACCAGTGGACCAAGCACATAGAGATTCACATGCATTTCATTCAGGAGCTTATTTATTGTTAGGTCATTGACTTGATATTTTGCCAGTCTTTGGAGTAGGTTGCAGACATCTTCACCAAACCTTTCACTAAGAGCAAGTTCATTCATCTATGAGCTCTTCTTGGGGTGCGGTCCACATCTGCAGCAGCATCATCTTTGGGGGGGGCACTAGCCTCTTCATTTATTTTATGTCTCTCTTTTGGGGGGGGGATTTTTTTCCTACGAGTTTTCTCCTTTTCTCTATCTTATGGGAGATTGCATTTGTACATGGGTACCTCATCAGGCCTAGTTGTCAGGACCCATTTTATATTTCCACACTGCCCACCTAAGCTGCACTTATGGGGGGTATTAGTGTAGGTTTTTATTTTCCCCTATTATTTAATTAGGGAAATTATATATTTGTGCATACGTGGAGTTTTCTTACATTAGTGGGATAGGCTAGCTTATGTGGAGATGTGTGTCATAGATGTGTCATAGGTGTCATAAGAATGTCATAAGTAACTCCTTTAACTGGCTATTCTGGGTATGGGAGTTACTTCTCTATTCTTAGCACCTTGTCACCACCTTTTGTGGAGGAGTTATAATCTATTCTTGGGGTGCTTTGACCACCATTTGTGGAAGAGTTACTTACGAGCTCTCCTATATGTATTCTTCATCATGGCCATCTCATGTTAATCAACTATTGGGTTTTCTCCTATTTTTCTTGTGCAATTTATCTCCTTGTATAGTTTTAAATTTCTTTAGCATCTATGTGATGTGCAATAGCTTCATCTCGTGTGATCACGTCTCCATTGCATTTGCATTATCTGGATTCTGGCAACAACTTCGATAGACACATCTCAGGTGGCTTAATCTTTTGCTTTATCTTTATGGACTCATACCTGAACCAAAAAACACCTAGTAGAAAATCTACATGGGGAAATTATATTGATCATATTATAGGATTGATTGGTTTAAGTGTTGATTTTGACACTACGTGTTCTATCTCACATATTGAGTGCCCACAGACTCTTTGGACTAGCATTTGGGAGATCTATGGAGACCCACATATCTCTCCATTCCTAGATGATCTTGCTATGGATTTCCACATACCCCTTGATGATGTAGATTGCATACCTTTTGATGATGATACAATTGAGGAGTTTGCATATTTGACAAGTCTTGCTAGTTCAGATGACACAGAGACTTCTCTTGCTTCTCTTTCTCCTCTTATCGAGATCACATCTTTATTACCTATTACTACATCAGATTCTTTACAATAGGAAATTATTCGTCTTTCAGAGATAGCTCATCGAGACACATATCTATCAAATATATCATTGTTGTTTGTAGAGTCTCATCTTGTAGATTTGGAGGACCACATTGAGGACATTTGTCTTCTATTTGATGACAGCTTCAATGGAGTTTCATCACCATCATCTTCTTCAGAGATTGTTCTTCATTGTCCTATTCAATCACAATTTTTTAGTGGATTAGAGACATTTGAGCAGATTTTAGGAGCATCATTATTTTCTTTGGATCATGTGCAGAGTTTAGAGACATTTATCCTTCTTCTTGTATATTCTTATCCAAAATGGGAAGACATCATGCACACATCTACAGTTCTATTTCTTCCCAAGGGGAGGAATGTTGTTCGATGTTCATGGGTCTTCATCTTAATTCTATGTCGAGCATCTTCTAGCACTATGGGATTCATCTTGAGGAGCGACTACATGGTCTCTCTTCTCACCTCTATTTTGGGAGGGAGCATTTCCTCACATGGGGTTTAATTCTTCTCACTTTTGGGGGGGTCACCAGACCTTCTCTTTACATCCTCTCTTATGGGGGGGCATTTATGATTGTATTTTTATGATGGATTCAATTCTTGGGGGGTCTTAGTGTGAGTCCTTCCATCACGTGTTCATGTACTTGTTGTATTTTCTCTCTTTTGGAGGGGAGTTTTTTTTCCCATTGGGTTTTCTCCTTATACTTCACTTATTGAGAGTTGCATTATATGTGGGTACCTCATCAGGCCTTGTTGCCGGGACCCATCTTTTCTTTTTCGTCCAACTAAGCTATGCTTAAGTGGGGGTGTTGGTGTAGGATATTAATTATTTCATTTATTTTTTAAATGGACAATTCCTACACTTGTAGCTTTAGCTTACTTAGGTGTGATAAGAGTTTAAGAGGGTGAGAAGGTGAATTCCACTTGTAGTTCAACTGGGTACCACTATGAGTTCTTTTTTGAGTTTTACAGTGAGTTAAACTTAGTTCCATAGTGAATTATCCTCTCAGTTAAACCCCCCTACTCTTTCTTTATATTCCTCTTCAAAATGCTATTGTAATTAATCCATTTTCATTAATTTCATCCTTATTGTGCAAATTATTCCTCTTTGCTTGTTTTTCTCTTGTGGAAGGTAGTTCTTAGGTTTTGAAGGGGATCTTGGTGCTTAAGTCAATTAATGACTCTCACATGAGATTCTAGAAAATTTCTATAGGCTAGCGCCAAGCTCTCTTCTGCAGTGGTTACATTTTTAGTGTTTGCTACTGCTATCCTACACTAGAAGCTGGTATTTGTATTTGGGAATGATTCAATCATAATTTAGTGGTTAGAGTGCATTCATTACCAAATGAGGCCAATACCACTGAAAGAGAGTGCTATTGGGAAGGCAGTGGTCAGTAGCAAGTTGCGGTGGTAGGTTGGCTATCAAAATTCTCATGGAAAGCACTGGTCACTTGGTGGTTGTCTACATATGCCCCTTCTAACTATACGCAAGAATTGCAAGCAATTGCCCATCGTTCCTCCACATAGATGAAACAATGGTCCATAAATGCGGGGCCATCACCCTTTTTGATATTTTGATAAAGTGATGGACCTTCCACATTTCAAAGAGTCAATGACAGATTAGTGACGAAGGGAATCGAGGTGGCAGAAAAGTCAGATATTTGGCCATTGGCCTCTCCTGTCTGCTCGCTTGTTTTCAGACCCTATAACTTGAGCAGTGTCAAAATTCAACACAGTTCAGTACTAAATCTATTCACAGCACTTGTTTTATAATATTTAGGAAGAGGACTATTAAGTCCTCATAAAATTTAAGCCAATACCTTTTTAGTGTTGTGGCTTCACCTATAAACTTAAATCAAGGAAATTTTTAAAGAATTGCTAGAAAATAATTAAAAATTAAATCAAAAGAAAAATAAAATTATTAATCAATATTAACATATAAAATAATTTATTTTTTCAATTAAAATATCAAATAGGGAGTGAATTGAATTATCAAATAAGAAGTGGACTAGATACTTTCCATAACATGGAATATACGAATTTAGACAATTCAAAATAGTTAACAAATGAAAATACTGTTTAGAAACATTATAAAATGCTTTGTTAAATCATGGATAAATAAACTTATTACAAACACTAAAATTTTACATTAAAAAAAATAAAAATAAATAAAATAATCATAAATATAATACCTAAGTAAATTAGGAAAATGTGTGTCAAACTAATAATTTAATATTACTAAATAATAACCCATCTTCTTAGTAATAATTTTTTCATAATTATATAATTTATTCTTATTTTAATAAAATATTAATTAAAAAATACTATATTCCATTAAAAAAAGTGTTATGCAACTCTATAAATCCTAATTAATATTTTCATGACCCTTTATACTTGCCTAAGCATTAGTTTACTGAATAAATTATGACAATACATTTTACAAACATGTTTGAAATATAATTTATTAAATATTTTACAATAAAAATGGTCATATATTTTTACTTAGATTACTCTCACATGATAGTTAGGACATAGTACAATATAAGAATTAAAGTTTTTTTAAAGAACTAATATAACTTACCATGTTAATCCATATAAGGTATTATAGAAATATGTAAATTTTATTTTAATGAATGAGGAATATTTAAAATGTTTTAAATAATTATCAAAGACATTAATTTAATTATATGTAGTTAGATTAGTGGAAAATGAATCTATATAATGATTTTGAGGAGATAGAGAATAAAAACATACTAAATTAGTGATGAAAAAACAAAATCTCCAATATTTAATCATTAATTATTAAAAATTAAAATTAATATATAATTCATTATTTAATGAAGCTATAATGGAATTAAGTGTAAAAATAAATTTAATATGGGGTTTTATTTGTTCTTTCCCAAATAGGATAAATCTCTTTATTCATACTAGCTGCAATTAAAATACACTAAAAATGTTATTAAATATGAAGCCATTTCTATTGATTTATAATTAATTTAAAATAAAGGAAGAAAACTAGTAAAAGTAATTAGAAACAATGAATTGATGGTCAAGTAGGCAAGATCTCAATTTATTATAAAAATAATTTTTATAGATATTTATTTTCTATTTTTTACACTTCCAAATTAAAAAGGATAAGAAAAATAGTCTTCAAATGAAAAGAAATTGATTTAGATCCCCTAGACAGTTAATGAGATGCTACCTGCTAGGAAAGGATCAACAACCACACTAAAACCAAAGCCTCCCTTTAAAAAACAACTTAAAAATGCCATCCAAAGGCCCAAAGAGAAGGTTAGGGAAGGCAGTAAAGCATGACCTTTGATCTTAATCCTTGATAGCATTTTGAAAACCAGTCCTCCATCCCATCCTAGGGGGATGAAATTTGATGCCCAAATTGTATCATTCATTTTGGATCCTTTAACTTTCCTTCTTTTGCTACCATCCAAATTCAGCCTCATAAAAAATACCATTCAATTCTCCTAAAATTTAATCTCATCTTCATCTACCTACCTATTAATTCTTCTAGTGCTATTTTAGCATGTGGAGGGACACTCCCTCTAATGAAGCACCAAGGGAATTAAGTAGGTTTAGTTGTAGAAAATTTTATACCACCAAAATGCATATCTATAAGCATTTATTGGTTCCCTTGATCTTCATATCTATAAGCATTTGTTGGTTCCCCTGATCAAGATCAACTTGCTTGAGTCTCTGATTAAATATTTACAAAATCCCTTTTTCTCCCTCTTTGTTTTGGAGGAGATTAGTAGCATCCAAAATTTGGAGATGTTTGGAGAATCTAGTTACAAGCTAGGTCTCTTCCACATCTAAATTTAGATTTTGAGATGAGAGCGAGTTTTCCTCCAAAGTCCACACCTAGCTCAATCTTTCCCAAAATTGAGTGGGATCTCTCATCATCCTCCTAGACTATGGAATGGAGCATGGGGGAATATCTTATTTTTGAGCGAACTTCACCATCTTCATCCTTAGATTAGATTATTCTCAATCTCCTCTAAGGAAGGCATAATAACCACAGGATTAGTTTTTTCTTCCTTTCCACCCACGATAATAATAATCTCTTCACCTGGGGAACTCTCTATCAAACCATCATATATAGTGGTAGAGAGAGTGATGCTTCCACCAAAACCATTTGTGTTTACCCTTTGATGATTCCTTCCTTCTCTAGACCTTATTCTTACCTTTAGAGCTAGGGATGGAATTTCTAATTCTGGCCACACATTTTAGTCCCTTCTTACCAAGGCCCATGCTATTCCAAGATTCTAAGCACATCTTCTTAGGGAAGGCTGATTGAATATGCCCAACTGTCTAGAAGAGAAACATCTTAAAGGGAGGCATTCAAAGTCTAGATCCTGGAGTCATTCACCTTTTATTGAAGTAAGATGAATTGAATATGGAATTCATCTGATTAAATCCATTCTCACATAGAGTTTGGAAAAGGAGCATAACTCACCAACACCCTTGGCCTCTAAGATACACACAAACTGGGCCAATTTATTCCCATAAAGCCTCAAAATATCTACACTCCAGTACTCTGAAGGTAGATTATACAGTCTGATCCACATCAGAACATCATACATCTATTCTTATTCTAGATTGAAGTTCAGGACCCAACATCTTAATAAAATCCTAGCATTACAGAAAAACCATGGCCCTCCTACACATATTCTTTCCCCATCCACTACAGATTAAAAAATCACTGAAAGAATCCATTTGACAAAAAAATTATCTATGGCCTAGGGCAAAAATTATAGTTCAGGTCCATCCATATTTTCAATCCTTCTCTACTTGAACTAAGCTCCTACAAACTTGCCAAACAAATCCCTATCTACTAGAACCTATGAATGATCCTCCCATCTACTATCAACTAACACTTGAATCCTAAACCCTGAAGCTTGAACCCATCAGAACCTTGTTTCGATCCATCACCAGCTTTTGTAGGGATTGGGTGGGGAAATAGTAACCAATCAGGGCCACTAATTACATCTGCTTCTAATAATGAATTAACCCTAACCCTAAGAATATTTTCCATCACTTCTTCTAGAATCCTCTCTAAAATCTTAACTTCTATAAACATGTTGAATTTCTTCTCAATCCTTCCCCTGCTAAATGCCCTTTTCTCTTCCACTTACTCAATCACCCTCCTCTTCTCCTCCTTCCCTCTCAAATGATTCTCTCAGCTCCAACTCCAATTCCAACCCTCCACCACTTCACCTTCACCCTTGCTTCTCTTGCACTCTTTCATGGACTATACTACTCTACCATTGAATTCAAACATTTAATTAATATATATTTATATTAAAGAAAGCAATTTAAAATTGGGTAACAAGGTTTATTTAGTAAAATTGACTTTGAAGAGTATTCCTAGTCATAGATTATGGATTTACTTCATTGTATTGAACACATAATAAAGTTAGGTAAAAGATTTTATTTAATTAGAGCGAGAACCAACTATGAAAAGTAGTCCTAACCATGGATCCTAGACTTGCCTCATTATATTGAAGATAGGGTTCAAGACACATACTGACCTCCATCACATTGAACACTCAATTGGTTAATCCACTCTATCGGGTACCCTCATAAGTAACTTGCCGGAGTCTAGTGTGGAAATATCCTATATAAATATTAAAAATAATAATAATAATAATAAAGTATTTTGAGAATATTTGAATTTTATAACTCATAATGAATTATAATAAAATAAACACAATAAAATTACATGATATAAGAAAAGTAAGATCTCAATTTATTATAAATAATATCTTATATAAATGTCTTAAAAAAATCGAATATTTGAATTTTATAATTCATAATAAATTATAATAAAAAGATCTCAATTTATTATAAATAATATCCTACATAAATGTTTAAACCAAAAATAATAGGATTTGTTAGACATGTTTGAATTTGATAACGTACAATAAATTATAATAAAAATAAACATAATAAAATTACATGGCATAGCGAGGGTCCCAATTTTATCCTTCGAAGGAGCAACATAAGTCTAGAATGCCACACATTAGCATATTTTTGAAAACAAGTATTATGTTTTATTAAATAAGAAGTATATGACAATTTAAAATAAATTAGAGTTAAATATTAGATGATCATATCATTTATTTAAAATTAAATTGAATTCATAAAAAAATAATTAATCTATAAATTGATTTAATATATATAAAATTAAAACAGTGAAAATAAAATGATTATGATAGTAAGAATAACATATTATCGTAAATTAATATAAATTAATTTAATATATATAATTAAAATAAAAGACATAAAATGATTATGATAATAAGGATAACATAGTATTATGAAGTAATATAAGTTAATTTAATATACATGATTAAAATAGAAGAAATAAAATGACTATAATAGTAAGAATAACATATTATCATGAAGTAAAAGTGTCTTTAATAAAAAATTAAATCTTGGAATAAAAATGTACTTTCAATTTACGAGAAAGATTTATGTAATTGTTTCAATAATATAATATAGATAAAATTTCAAATAATTATGAATTAAAGATATATGATAAGAATGTTACTGAACACATCATTATATTAATATTTGAATAAATATTAATTAAATTTTTTGATTAATATTCTGAATTTTTTTCTTCAATAAAAAATAAGATATCAAATATTTTATAATATAAAATAAATTTTCTTATTAAGCAATCTGGATAAGTTGAAAATTTTATGCATGTTAAACTGAAATAATAAATAGATATTCATTTATGTTTAATTGAATATTATATCAAAGACCACTATACCATAACATTGATCCATTAAATGTTAGAAACACGATGATGTTATGAAATCTTGTTTTTAATATAATTAATATATAAATTATTTTAGTATAACTAATTTTCAAAAAATAGTGGAGACCATAAAGATAACATCCTTGACCACAAATCAAAGAGATCCCTTTAAGATTTGTAATTTTGGAGAAAAAACTGAATGAGAAATAATCATATATTTTAAATTTTTGATTAAAAATATTATACTTTTGTATTTAGATTATATCAATGTACTCTCCAATAAAGAAACAAATGATATAATATATTTGGAGATGATTTTTGAAAGATGGATAATTTTGGATATATATATATATATATATATATATATATATATATATATAAAATTACAATTAAATAATTAAATGTATTAAGTAATGATTTGATTATTTATATGGAACATTTATTTTTATTAATTGATAATAAATCTTTTCAATTTTTTTTAAAGAAAATAATTTTAATAAAAAAAATTTATATAAAATTTATTGATCTAGTAAAACCAATAATTTTGATTATAAGAAAATATAATAAATGTAAATTTATTTAAGAAGGTAAAGAAGCTTATAAATTCATAAAAAATATGTTGTTATTTTTTCAATCTTAATAAATTTATATTTTGATAAAAAAAATAATTATCTTGTATATTTTAAAGAAATTCTACTCAATAATAAATACTATTGATTAAATTAGAAAAACTATCAATTAAATTGGAAAAATTATAAAAAATTATAAGGTAAAATATAAATTTATATAAAAAATAATTTGCACTTTGATGAATGATCTTAAATATTTAAGATACACTTTTTTCAATTATAAGGGAGTACATCATATAATGAGAAATAAGTGAAGAAAATCTTAGTTAGACGTTTTTTTTTTTTTTTAATAATAATATAACACTTAGAAAAATCCAATGACACTTATAAGAGGAAGATACCTCTCTCAACATTCAAATGAAGATATTGTAATAAAATAAAAATCTCTCTCAAAAAAATAACATAACACAAACTCCAATAGTAACTAAAAAAAAGGGATAAGTAAAATTAAACTCTAATTTAAGTGATAATGAGAGTTTGCCCAAACAAACCATAATATACATGTAAATAAGTGAATATTTTTATAGAATTAATGTTATAAAGAAGAAGATAATAAAATTAAAGATGGTTTTATATAAATTTTGAAATGAGGTTTTATTAATAGAAAAAATATTGTTAAATATTTAATGAGAATTTTTGAATAATTTAATGTTGAAATATTATTAAAATTATTTCATCAATATATCTAGAAAGGTTAATATTATTTTTAAATTATAATATCCAAAATCATGAAGATAAGATATTATTGATGCATAATTTTTAATGATGATTTTGAATATGTAATATATGTAAATTTGAAAAAACTTTATAAAAAAAGAAGTGCTCTCATATCTTTAAAACCAAAGATTGTTCATAAAATGTTTATCTAATGTAATTTAAAATTAAAAGGATGTTTAAGAATACTTCAAGTATAAGACATAAATTGATATTAATAATAGATTATGAATACACCAAGTATTTTAAATTTTTCATATTTAAATAGTTCAATAGAGTTATATTTGATTTCATGTAAATTATTAATCAGGAATTTGGATTTTATATTAGTATCATAATTGATAATGATAAGGATTTAAAAAAAATAAAAACAAAAGTTATTATTATTTTTAATAATTACATATTCTATATGAATACTTCATCTAATTATTATGGCATACCTATTTTTATATTCTTAGACATTTTATTAGAGATGTCTGATAACATTATTATAATATTTTAAATTGAAGATATTATAAATAAAAATATAAGGATTATTATCATTTTTTTATATGATTAAAAAATTATTAGTTTTCATTTCTTGTTATATAAATATTATTAGCTTTTCATTTCTTGTTATATAAATATTATTAGTTTTTTTATTATTTTAATGTTGAATATTTTGATTTTTTATTAATTTTAGTGTGAGTTTATTTTTTAATAGTCACTACTATTAATGTCACTTTAGTTTCAGGTACTATCATAGACATAAGATGGTATGATACTTTATAAGTAAGATTATATATTAATTACATGTCATATTAACAATAAGTACAATTTCAAGAAAAATCATTACAAAAAATATTTATTAATTTATTTAAATTAAAACTTTTTTAATTAAATAGTTTTTATATTAATTTAAAATATGGTTAGATTTTAATATTTGGCATAATTTTTTTTTTGAATTTTGTTTTTTAATTTTATTATAAGAATTTATGGGCTAAATGAAACTCCACCATGGAGTTTTTTATTTAAATGTTTTTGTAGAAGTATAATATATTATTTTAAGCATATAAAATTTTAAATTTAAAGTGGGTGACTTGGCAATGTCTATAGGGCAAGAAGACCAAAAAAAAAATCAAAATAAATGTTATTTACTCTTATAGCATAATGATGAAATTATTATAATGATTTATTTCACAAAGTAATGATGGTGCTAAAAGTGTTTAACATTTTTTAAATGGAATTTTGCATAGTCACAAGGTTTGGTCGGATCTGCACAAAATTCGGTCAGATCCAGATTTTTTGGTCAATTTGGATAAGTTCATCTACGGTCTTATTTTTTTTCATAAAAATAATTTTATTTTATTTTTTAGGTTTTTTGCCCAAAAAAACTCATAAACCATAAATATCATATAACATTAACATTTTATATTATTTTATTATCACATGTTTATAAAACTATGCGCTCTCTCTCTCTCTCTCTCTCTCTCTCTCTCTCTCTCTCTAACATCATACTTTTGGTGATAAATTATACTTTTGGTGGGGGTTTCATTCCAACATTTTTACAAGTATGAGAAAGTAGCATATGTTTTCTATCCATATATTATTTTGAGACACGTACAACATAAGTAGCATAATTTTTTAAAATATACTCACGGGAATGTTGTAGGTGTGGGGAATGGGGGTAGGAAGAAGAAAAGGAAAAAAGGACAAAATGAGGAGGTTTTGTTGGTGTGGATTTTTATCTCATAGAATTTTGTTTACACAATTTAGTCAAGTTTATTCAGGTTTAATAAAAGTCTTTAGTGAAAAATAATCTTATATATATGATGTTAGGATATGAGTATTTTATATTTATATAAAAAACCTTTTTATGAATTTTTTTATTAATATTTTTTTCAATATTTGAATGTTTGATGAGAGATTTTTTTTCGCACAACTTTTTTTATGTGAGCATTTTTATTTTAAGTTATGAAATTTCACTTTACATATTCATCATGCATGTTTTATTATTTAGTTGATCACAATGAAATTTAATATGGTATCAGAGTCTTTGTGAGATCTTTATTGTACATTTCTGTTGTTTTCTTGATTTCAATTTTCAAGGATTTGATGGGGTTTCTCAAAAATCTATATAGATCTTTATAGAAAATATCTCCAAATAAAAAGAAAATAGTGCCATTGGATTTAGAGGGTGCTAAAACCCTAGGATTGACTATAAATATGACCTAATTTTGTGACAACCATTTTTAGCCATTTTTGGAGGGTTTCAAGGTTTCTTGGCTTCTGTGTATTTTTGTATCATCAAAGTCTTCAATAAAAAAATGGTTTTTGATTTTTTATAGGTTTTTAAAATTAAAAAGTGGGTTCTTATTAGGTTTTGAAGAAGAAGAACAATTTGTTATAGATCTGAGGTTATTTGTGCAGTTTTTGCTCTTCTAAATGGTTCCAGTAAAAATTTAACACTTAAGATTTTTTACGATCCTTTTACCATCATCCTTTGGTCACACCTAAATGTAATTCATGCCCAAGTAGGCCTGACTGATCGGCCTTCTATCGTATGTCGATGTGGTCACCCCTATCTTTGCACTTTCACATTTTTGTAGGCTAACTAGTCGACCTTGATAAATGTGATGACATGATCACCAAACACATGTGTGTCTATGTAGATTCATGAATCTACATTTGTGAAGGCCATCTAACCATCCCAATTCTATGTAAACCTATAATACATGACTCAACATGACCATGCCTACATAGGAAATTTAACCATCTTAACCCTGTAAGAACCCATGATGCATGACTCTGTAGGCTGTTTGACCATCTTAGCATCGCATAAACTCATGATGCATGACTCTATGCACCCATGACTAAGTGGGTCGATTGACCATCCCAATTCTTTGCATGTTAGTCTACCCATGCCTCACTTGCTATTACAATCTACCTACATCATGTGATAATGGTCTCTAGGCTATCATTTAGAGGGTGATGTAGGACATACATCCATTAGCCCTTAGTCATATGGGATTATCCCTTGGTCTTACCCAACCCATGGGGGCTTAAATTTTCCTTGGGAAAATTTTCACAACTATTTGCATGCCAAAATTTTCTCAAATTTGTGCATCTTATTTTTTCCAACACTATTCCCACCAAATTTTTCATGTGAGTAGATTTTCAAATAGAAGTAAATTTTAATTAGTAGCTCAGATTTGAGTGTCATCTTATTCAAAAAGTGTTTATTTTTTTTCCCTATGCATTGATGGTATTTTAAAACCCTTTAGAGCTTTCTTTAAACTAACTATTGTACACTACTAGATGATTTATCAGCTAAGTCTGACATCCTTCCAATTCTTTCATACTTACGTACATTTTCTCAAGATGTATCCTTGGCTAAGTCTGACATCTATACAAGTGTGTTTGTATATATAACTTAAGGATAGGTCTCCCTAATAGTTATAAGAGGGTACTATGTGGTGTTGTGTACTTTTATTTTTTGTATTTCTTCTTTAATTTCTATAATAACCTCTTTTATTACATCATGGAAATTTTATGGTCAATTCCTCTTCTTATAGCATTCAATTATCACATATGGAAAATAAACATGCTACTTTCTCTAAGAAAACAAGATTCTATAGAATTACAATGAACAAATAAAATGAACCTACAATAGAGGAAGAGAAAATAATAGTTTAAAAAATATGATCAAACACATGACTGTCTTAGTTTGTCTATTTCTCCTAACTTAATTTTTTACGTTAAATCTACTAAAACACCAAATTAAGTATAGGCCACATTCAAAAAACTCTTTGGGAAGTAGGATATGATGAGAGGTCATAAACTAAAGAATAAGCTTATTAGTTTAAGTCCAGGTAACTTTGACACACTGCAAGCCTTCTTCACTAAGTTCAAACATTTGAGGTTGTAGTTAAAAAAAATTAGAATAGATAAGAAATATGATCAACTTGTTCTATCTACACTCTCCAAACTAAGTATAGACTATTTTGTATTTGCATCCATTTTCCATGCCATAGAAAGTGCTCTTGGAGCTGTATGGAAGATGCCTTCTTTAGATATCTTTGTTGTTGACTTGACTCAGGGGAAATATAAGTTAATACAAATGGGTACAGTGAAGTCCTCAAAATATCATGCATATTTTGTTAAGAAAGAGAAGGCTTCAAATAATAGAGAGAAGAAATATAAAAAAAGGATCAAGAGAAGGATACAAATCCTTCCACCTACAAATCCAAACATGAGACCTCTTCTTCTTCAAGTTATAATCCTAATAAATATTGGATCAAATGTGAATTTTTCTTGGGAAAGTATGATGAAATCAAATGTTTAAAGAAATAGATTAATCAACTAACTAAGATACTTGAGAAGCACAACATCAGTGTCCCTGATTCTACCAATCAACACTCATCAAACCATGAATTATCTAAGGCAAATAAAGATGGTAAGGAAAAGGCAAAGGGGAATAATAAGGAGAAATAAAAGTCCCTACTTATTATTTTATCTCAGAATCCTACATGGGTCATTGACTTTGGTGCTTCACATCACATGGCCTCTTCATAGATTGAGTTCACTTCTTTGGAACCATGTGACATGTCTTTATAAAACTAGGTGGAGACTTATAAAAAGGTTCTTGAGAGAGGGTCTATTGAAGTGAGTGGTGGAACATTCAATAATATTCTAAGTGTTTCCTCACTTTCAACTACTCTCCTATCAATTTACTAGATCACTCACCTTAGTCTGGGCATACGAGTTGAGTTCACTCTAGATTCAATGTATGTTAGAGAGATGAAAAATGATACTATATTGGTAGTGGGAATTATCAATCATTAGACTCAACTATATAACTTCACACACTTTTATCCTGACTCTATTTCATACTCTTCTTCTTTAGACTCACCTAAACTTGATGACATTTTTGATCCTGAGCACACTTCTAATACTGATCATGACTCTTCCTTTACAGATGACTATAGTAGTGATGGGGACACACCACCATCTCCTTGTCACCTTAAAAATATTAAGGATTTATTTAATGATCAACCTACCTCCAACCTACTTCAGACATTATAGGTAACATGTATTTTGATTAAGGACACATCAAATACTAGGCAGTCTATTCCATAATTTTAGAGTATATCGTGGTCCTTCTTAGCCTCTGCCTATAATATGCCATCATGGCATAGATAGGTTGGCCCTCCTACCTTGCATGAGGTGAATAATTCCTTATATAGGAATCATGCCTTGGTTGAATATCCATTAGACACTTGGTGGACTCATTCACTATTCTAGGGTGATCCTCTCTTCATTTCATCTTTTTCTAATCCACAGTCACTCCAGAGCACTCTTTTACAGGACATAGGATAGCTTCAGATAGTTGTAGATTCTAGTAAAGATTTTTAGCCCTACCTTCTTCTTTTCTCTCTTTTGGAAGTTTTTTTTTTTCATATGGGTTTTCAATTTTTTTTTATGGGACTTGTATTGTGCTTAGGTATCTCATCAAGCCTCATTGTTGGGACCCAATTCTTCTATACACCTAAGCTATACTTAATGGAGGGTATTGGTGTAGAATTTTGTCCCACTAGGTTTTGTCTATATGGTATAGTCAAGCTTGATTAGGTTTAATAAAATTACTTAGTGTAAAATAATCCCACATGCATGAGAATGTTGGGACATATCTATTTTCCACCTATATAATGAACCTTCCTATGTAATTTTTATCTAACAATTTTTTCAATGCTTGAATGCTTAATGAGATAATGTTATTTTACTCAACTTTCCTTGTGTGATATTTTCTCTTTCAGGTTATGATATTTCACTTTACAGGTTCTTTATGTATGCTTCATTGTTCAGTTGATCATGGTGTAATCTAACAGGTTTAGATATTATGTTTGATGCATTCAATCATTTACATTATTTTTCATGAATTAAGTATGTGATCGATCTTGAATTTGAGGAATATCACTATAATTTTAAATAAGAAAAAAAATTCCTTTCCAATTTAAAACCTTAAATTATATTTGGATAAAGAAAACCATTAATGATGGAATTATTTTTATTTCCATTTTCTATTCTTCCTATAGGTCTGCATTTTCCCCCTTGAATTATATATGATCATTTAGTTAAAATATCATCGATATTTTTGAAGCATTCCCAAGCGACGATGGATTTACCAAGGCCATGCCACCCTCTTCATGTTTACATGTTCAATTCATTAGTTTATTTTATTTTATGTTACTTTTCGGATTATGTTATATTTATTATGTATGAATCCCAAACTTGAAGAAGATGACCTCAATAGTTATAGGGTAAAATAGTAAATATAATAATATAGTTGTGTTTATGATTAAATGAGAGTCTCATTTATTATTGTAATAAGGGTATGGGAACATGATAATACCTTATGACCCCTTGTATCTGTAAAATATATCTTATTAATTATTTTACACCTGAGACAAGAATACATAAATTAATTTATTAGGCTAGGAATAATGAAATGAAAAGAAAGAATAATTTAGTGTAAACTAATATTATTTTCATATTAGATTAGATAAATAAGACTAAAATATTTATATTCACAAATATGATTGTTCACTTCATCTCCTATGAGACCATTCAACTTTTCTATGTAGACTATTCATCTACCAACATGATGAAAAAAAAATCTCTACAAATTACACCTAAGATTATATAATAATATTACACCCTCCTTAATATGTAGGGGTTATTATGAGACAAAGAAAACCTCTAAAATTTTATTTTTTTCTCTTCTAAGTGTTTTTCTTAAGATGTCTATTGGTTACTTCACAATAAGAAATTGTAAATATTTTACACCATCATCATTCACATGATGTTGAATCAACTAAAATTTGTTGTTGATGTGTTTGGTTTAGTCATGAAAGATTGTATTTTTCACTATCTAAATTATAGATGTGTTTTAAATCATGAGTGGGGTTGAAAAAATATGTTGATCATCCAAATTTGAAAAAACCCTTCTAGGCCACCAAATTTCTTTGATTGCCTATGAAGCTGCCATGTATTCTTCTTTTGTTGAAGAAATTATTGGTACTTATTGATTTTTTAACTTCTAAATGATGACTTTTGTTCTAAAATTCATCATAAAAATTAAATTAGATTTATCATATTTAAAATCACCAACCTATTCATAATTTGAATATCCTATGATTTTGAAGTCTCTTACCCTAAAATTTTTGAGCCTAAAATTTTGTGTTCCTTTCAGATATTGAAGGACTCTTTTTGATACTACCCAATTTATTTCTTTGATTTTTATATGAATCTATAAAGAACACTAATATAAAAAGAAATATCTAGTCTATTTTTATTCATATAGATGAAAACTATAATAAACTATCTATATTTAGTGGCATCTACCAAGTATATAGTATCATCTGACATCAATTTTAGAGTTTGTTCCATGTGCATATCGAGAGGATTACAATTTATCAATGTTCTAAATTTTATCATATTTTCACCAACATTTATGTTGAGTGATGAAGATATAATATAATTTTTTAATCAATTCAATACCGAAATAATAATGAAGATAATGTATATTTTTCATTTTAAATTACTTCATCAACTCTAATTTGATTTTTGTAGTGTATCTCTCATTATTTCTTGTGATGAATAGATGATCCACATACACCACTAGAAATACAAATATTTTGAAAAAAATAATTGCTTATTCAAACTCAAAACATTTGAAATTAATGTTCAAGAGGTGCTCAGTGAGTTTTTTGTACCATGCTCTTAGGACTTGTTTCAAACCATACACTAATTTTTATAGCTTGCACATTTTGTGCTCTTGGTCATCCACTACAAAGTCTTATGGCTAAATCATGTACACTATTTATTTGAAATAAAAATTTATAAATGATTTTTTTATGTCCATTTGGTGAAATTTACATCTATTTTGAGCTGGAAAGGATAATAAAGTTTGAATGGTATTCCATTTTGCTAATAATGCAAATGTTTCTTTATAGTCTATTACTTATTTTTTATAAAATCCCTTCATGACAAGCCTTGATATATGTTTTTAAAGTGAGCCATATTACTTGTATTTATTTCAAAAAGAAAACTTGAAACTAATGGGTATACAAATGATTGGATTATCAACCAAATCACAAGTTCCATTTTCACCAATGAATCATACTCACTCTTAATTGATTTTATCCATGCATTAACCTTTTCAATTTGTTTAAAGGAATTAGGTTTAGATTTAAAATAAACATTGACCTATTATTATAGAGGGTATTCTAAGGTAATATTTTATATCTTATCTTAGATTTCATCTAGGAACTTGTTTGATTCTTGTGCAGATGCATGTCAACTTTCAGTTTCTAGTTTTCCAACATTATCAAGTATATATTTCAATGCTTTTTAAACACATTTTTGTATCTTTTTTTGATTAGTTTGTGGAACCATAAATGCCTCATTATATTGATTTGAATCTCATTAATTCTCTAACATCAGACCATGTTCTAATCAATTTTAACTTTCTTCCATATGCGTAGTTAATTTTCAATTATAAGAGTCAATAGAGACTCAATTGTTTCCCAACTACAAGTTCCCTCTTCACTATTTGGAATGTCCATATCAATATCCTTGAAAAAATAAAATTTATCATATTTTTCAAGTCAATTCAATTATAAATTGACTCTTGATGTGTATTTTATATTTTCACACAAGAAAACATCTATTGCAATAAAACATTTATTGTTATTCTCATCAAATATTCTATACAACTTTGAGGATTCTAAGTATCTCAAAAGGATACATTTACAACTCATGTGGCCTAGTTTATTCATTTTATCCATAGGAATAAATGTGTAGCAAATGGATATGAAAACATGAATATGTCACACTGAAGAAAGATGAATAAACCAAAATTTATATAGAGTCTTGATTTAAAGTGATCCTAATGGTGGATTATTTTAGAGATACACTATTGTTTGAGTCATTCTTCCCATAAATGCAAATTTACCCTTTTGAAATACAAAATTTATAGAACCATATTCATCAAAGTTTCATTCATTTTATCAACTACTCCATTTTGTTGATGAGTGTAAGGGACTTTGAGGTGATGCTTGATTCTATTTTTTTTGAGATAAGTTTTAAACACCTCTAATGTGAATTCACCACCATTGTCAGCCCTAAGTGTCCCAAGTAGGATTCAGCTTCATTTTCAACCATTGTTCAAAATTTTTAATATTTTTCAAAGCCTTCTAATGTTTTTATTTAGAAATTAGATCCATGCCATTATGTTGTAGTGACCAATTAACAACATGGAGTACATATGACCACTAGTAGAATGAAGTGGCAAAGAACACAAATTAGAGTGAACTAACTATAATTTTCTATCATACCTCACTTTTAAAATTTGAAATGGTCCCCTTTCACGTTTATCTAATATGTATGCTTCATACTTTTTAATATTTTTAGGTAGTGTTAGAAATCCTAAAAAACCATTATTTTGCATTATGTGAATGTTATTATATTAAGTATGCCCAAATTTGGCATGCTAGAGAATACTTTATAGCATTCCTTCTTTAGAGAGATGAGCCAAATTTCATGGCGTTGAATGCTGACCCCTAAGTTTTATAAATTTGCCTTCATAATATCTAGTCAAAACAAATGTATTATAAATTTTTATTATGAATTTTGCTTCTCTATCATCCATTAGAATGGAGTGGCCTTGTTTTTGAGTTCGAACTAGAGATTAAAAAATTAGTTTCAGTTGAGGAAGGTTAACACATTGAGCATAATGAAATTTAGAATCCTTAGTGACTTGAGTTGAATTGAACCTTTTCCTTGAGGTTGTAGAATTATTTTATTTGTTGAAATAAACTAGACCACAAATTTATTCATGAAACTTTGAAAATTAGTCCATTCATAAATTCATACATTGCATGGAACTAGTTTATATAACCTAAAAATTATCCCATGTTGAACTCACTGAGGCATTATTTACATCATTTGAGATGGAAAATACACATTCACTTGAAAACTAAGCTAAATCTAGTTTTGATATTTTATTATTTTCCTTTTCTTATTTTTGTTTATGATAAAATTATAATTTTTCCCATTATTTTTTTCATTCATTAGTCTCATAACTACATTTTATTTCATAATGTTTTCCAAACAAATAATTTTTGTCATTTTGATTTTCCTAATTTTGACTTTTTTTTTTTTTTTTTTTTTAAATTTTATAGATTTGACACCTTACCCTTTATTATTCCCTTTGGATTTATTATTTCCACTATTATCAAAATAATTTACCTTTTGATTATCATAATAACATTTTTTACTATTGATTTAGTATTTATTTCAAAGGATTTTTCTCTCTCATCCATCTTCTCAACCAGTTTATTAAAAATGAGTCTTTAAAATACTTATTATTTCTAAATACTATAAGTAGGTGTATTATGTAGGGAGAAGATATTTTATGAAGGTGGTCATGTACATAATTTTTTACACTATAAGCATTAACATCATGTTTGATATCATAGATTTACAAAGCCAAACTCATCACATCACCATTGTTTACTCAAGTTTGAACAATTAAGCCCTTAATTTTGTGTAGTTCTTCCCCAATAGTGTTGTACCCTTATATGTGATGAAAAATCTCACCATTAACTGAGGCTTGCATCAAGTCATATGCTTTTAAATTTTTTTCTTCCATATTTTTATCTCTTTTTCTTTCTTTTTTTCAACATGTTGTGCATATCTATCATATATGTCAAAGCAAAATTCATTGAAGATGAATGTATTCTCCACCTATCTTGACTATTATAACTAGGTGTCATTCTTAGTTAGCATTATGCCAAATTTGTTTTGATTGAGTTAATTATAATAAATGGAGATGGAATGATTCCTCATCACTCCAAATAATTCCCTTTTCTATATACCACCTGATCGACATACCAAACCTCTCTATATTATCTCCCTTCCTATATAACTAGACTTATATGGAAAAAACTCATCCTTTATATATACCAAGTGGTACATGAAAGAGATGTTAAATCATGTGAGATTAGAATGGTACATGGTACCTTAGTAGTAAATGAAAATGATTTGATCTATCTATGACACCCACTCAATGATAAGTCCTTGTACATGTTTGTAATAACCATTTAAATTCAAAATATTATTTATTTTAAGATTTAAGTCTAGTGATAGTCATGAATGGGTAACACATAGAATGGGAAAATGATTTTTTTCCTAATTTATTCTCAAAAATTTATAATGATGGTGTCTCAAATGTTGTTTTTACAATTATATTATGTTATAAGTGTAGTAGTTCAATTACAATGATATTACTTGCAAACGTAAACTAGATGCACCATTAATACTGAACATTATTTTTTATTAGATATGAGTAAAAACACTTTTAAAATCAAAGCTATGAACTAGACATGAGGGTTTTGAACTGAGATCCACCAACCTCAAGGAAAAATAAGAGAATAATCTCATCTAGAGATAGAATGCACAAACACTATAATATTGTCAAAAAAGAGAGGAAATAGAGGAAAACCAAGGGTTTTGAATGAATCCCTAAACCAAAAAATAAGAAACCAAAATAAAAATATATAAGAACAAACATAAAATGTAGGTGTACATATTAGAATAGACTGGTTATAACCACAAACTTCCACAAAACATCTGTAAAACTTTCTTGAGTCATTAGCTATGATACATTTCAAAATGGAAAAAAGATTCAGGTATCCTGATTAGGGATCATATCTAGTGGTTTCTTAATGTTGAATTTGCCTTATTTTAGAGTTCTCTATGTTCCTTTAACAACCTCTTTTATAGCTTATTTGGTTTTACTTGTTTGTCCTAGAGGTCTATCGAGATGTTTGACCTCATTCAACTATTTTGAAAATTTTCTCCCCATTTTAGGATATCTTGGAAATTAAAGGTGATTCTAAAGGTGTGTTCTTGACCTCTAGTGTTGGATAAGCTTTCATTCATAATTTTTCATCTAGTTTTTCAGCATTCATTTCCTTTTTTATTATTAAGATCTCCACCTAAGGTGATCTTATTGGGGAGAAGGGTTCCTTTCCTAAACCATTTTTGTTACTCAAGGGGGTCAAAGGAGTAATTTTTTGTGCAGTAGGGGAGGCAACAATTGAGTCTAAAGTTATAATTTTTTCATGATCCTCCTTGCATCCTTATTTTTTGTGTCTTTTTTAGATATAGCTTCAGTCCTAACTAGTTGTTTTATCATCTCAACAATGGATTTATCTTTATATTTGATTTTCTCTATATTATTGTCATGTTAGGTAACTTCCTTATGTCCAAAATTCGGGCAAGTGTTAGTAATTTATAATGCTCACATAATTAATGGTATCTATAATTATATTATCAAGGATAATATAATATATCATGTGTGAGTGATTATATTATTTATGATAATATATGGTTACTAAGATTGTTAATGATTTTTATATAACTCATATATTTATGTGAGATTGGGTTATTCAACCAACTCACATAATTAGAATAGAGAGGTTATATGGATAATATTTTTGAGGGATTGGTTACCTCCTTTATAATAGGAGATACTTCTTTATGTGTGTGTGTGTGTGTGTGTGTAGTGTACTAATTGTAATGGTGTAATAAATGACATATAATAGCCTACATATTATTCTCTGCATATTTGTCTTTACCATTATCTGTATGAGATAAATATCTACATTAACTCCTACAAAAGATATTAAAGGTATCAAAGCAAAATTATTGATTCTATGATGGAAGTCTAAAATATTTGTTAGGGGCAACACCTCTCTATTATTTCCCTCATTGATGAAACTCTTCCATGATGTTTTGATTTGTCAAGAGTATGTGGATATTTGAGAAATTATTTAAGTTGATTTTACTTAAATTATGATTTTTATATTTTATTATACCTGTGTCTATTTGGGATCATGAACTCTCAACATGCCATATATCTAGTTTTGGTATTAATATTTGTGATAGGTTTCACATTGATCAAGTTTTTTGGTTCGTAATTTGCATTGGTGATTGAAATCATTGATTTGAACTGAATTAGATCTTATCAACATATTGGCATTAATATGCATGGTGATCTTGTGCTTGACGACATTTGAAAACTTTTTATTTTATATTTGAAGAATTGATATTTATATCAACTCACCTATATTTAGTTGATTTTATTCCCAACAAATTATGTAGTTAAAATACCCTCATGACATCTACCATCAACATTAAAATCACCACCTTGAGTGTGATTTGTATCTTGTGCCTCAGTTAAATAATTACTATTTAACATTAACTATAGACTCTATATGCACATGCTAAACTATGCACTCAAATCTTTAAGGTCTAACTAAGCCAGCTAACATAATGGATGGGGCTATGGATTTGGTTGGTTATTAAGTGGAATGGGATTCAAAATGGGTGGTGGAAATGAGTTATCATGATGGAACCAAAAGACTCAAAAACATCTTGATGCTCGTTAAGAGCATCAAACCAAACCAAAATAGAATTCCATAGTCCTTTGGTTTTAAAGATCACAAGAAGGCAAAGATCCTAGTCAATTCTAGGACTATGGAAATGGGGATATCGGGTTGAATGACTCATAGGAAAATATCTACTCTTTTAGGTTGGCTATGCCCAGTCAATGCCATCCAAAAAATGTGAATGATATAGGACATGGCTAGACCTAAGGAGAAGAAGGAGATATGAATGGGAAAGTAGGCCTGGATGACATTATACTGATATCCTCCATTCTAAGAAAGGATGATGATGGGTGGGTAAATAATTATTTATTTTTCTTTTAAGGTAGTCAAGGAGTCAACAATAAGATAAGAAATTAGGGTGGAATGTAAAACCTCATGTCTTAACTCAGTGTTGATATCAAATTGTGTGGAAGCTATGAGACTGAGTGCTCTAATCCTAGGGAATAAACTATGCTAGACAAGACCAAGTTTCTCAAGAAGGGTCATCCAAATTAGGTTAGGAAAAATCTAAGGTAAAGTGTATGAGCTTGTTTAGGCAATGGCTTATTGTGTGTGTGTTTGTTGTGATGTTTGAAGTAAGGCTTTGTATAGGGTGCTTGTAAAAATGGAAAAGGATCATATGGAGCGTGGATGATTTCACATGATAAAAAGGATTCTAACAAGATCAAGTGCTTTCCTATGTTGGAAAGGCTTATTGACACTTTTTTTGTTGGGTTTTTATTGTTTGTGGTTTGTTTTTGGGGTTTTTGAAGTAAATATTTGCTTGCTAAAATTAAAATGCTGAAATTAAAATAAATAACAAATCTGAAAGTAAATGAAATCAAAGATAAAAATAAATGAAAACAAAACTTGTTTTTATCTTTTTCCAATGATTTATAATGCATGAAAAAGAGAGTGGAATAAACCTATACTATTATGCAAAGTGCTGATTTTTCCTAGCTTTGTCTAGATGCAAACTAGGTGGTGTTATTTTCGTAGTTTTTGTTTTATTTGAGTGGGATTGGATTAAGTATGATATGTATTAAAAATATGTAAGTAATTCAAAAGGAAATTTGATTTAAAACATAGTAATGTCACAACACTTTCTATTAGCTTTCTTTGTCTATAAACAAGCTTTTCTATTGATTTATTAAAGAGAGATAAAGATTGCAAATTCTAATTTTCTATTTTTGAAAGAGGAAAAAAACACTTTTAATCTATCAAAATAAATAACAATTAGAGATATGCTAGATATAATAGTGTGCCTAAGGTTTTCTAAGTTATTATGATTGATTATTTATAATGCAAGAAACTTGTTTTGATCTTATAAACACAATACTATGTTGGCTAGAAAAATATTAAGAAATCACTAAAATATTCCTATGAATGGTTTGTGAAATGTTTTGCTAATTAAAATAGAAAAAATCTATTAGAATGCAAACACAATAAAAACTAACTAATATTTTTGATAACAAAGATAATGAAAATAAATACACATATTAGCTTATCAAATTTGCTATTTTTATGAATAAAGAAATTAATCTAGTGTAATAACAACTATACTAATCTAATATAATAAATGAACAATACGAGAAATCAAAGAAAACTCCAACCTAGCCAAGGCATAGATCAACAAGAATATATTTATTATATTGATGAGATAACACTTAGCATGCTAGCTCATTTTATCCTTGTATTGATTATGGGAACTCTCTAACTAGAGGATGCACAAGATTTGGAAGAAATGGAGAAGGAGAGGAGACAAAACCAAAAATGGAGAGCAACTGAATTGAGGCTAGTCAATGCTTTAGTTTTCAAAGACTAATTTATTAACCAATAAAATGTATTAACCTATGATAATATAGTCGACATGAAAATTATAGAGGTTGGATCTTCAAGAAATTGTAGTATGGTTTTGGTTGCAAGAGATTTAAAATAATAACTTATAATGTCAAATTTTAGATCTAAAATTAGATCAAAAGTGGCCTTCTTGTATAAAGAGTTAAGAACTTTCATAATGGAGTTCAACTAAATATAATTGAGAGTTTAAATTGAGAACTAAGAATGACTAAGAATAGAAGAGGGAGTGAGTTGGGCCTGATTGGAGGTGAACACAAGGTGATAAAATCATGAAATGCAACACCTAACATGTAAAGTATGTCAAAATTGGGGTTATGGGAGTTAATTTTGGAAGGCATAAAATTATGACTAGATTATACCTATTTACAGGGGTAGTTACACAACTACCATTCTAGAGGAAAAAAATCCTTTATTTTTACACAATCACCTCATATTTAAAATAGAACTACCTTTATATGATAGGTTCATTAGGTTAGTTTACACAACTGCCTTGATGAACCCATCATGAATAGGATAGTTTCATAACTTTAAGGGGTAGTTTTGTCACCAAAAAGGGTAGTTTGGTCACTAATGGAAGATTTTGGAGATAAGAACAAGGGAAGATACAAAGGCCTCTATGAGGGGTTTTTGGGGTGCCTAGGGAAGAGAGGAGGAAGAATAAGGGAGGGATGAGAGCTAGAGAGTTCCTTGTGGAGCACAAAATAAGATATCGCAACATCATCATTGGATTTGTATCGAGAGTGTTACACTATGTAAATTTTTGGTGCACACAAATTTACCCCTTGAGAGGATGCCTTGTCATGAGTTGGTAAGGTGAAGTCTCAAGTAAAAAGGTGTAAAAAAAGGAAATAAGAGGTTATGAATAGCTACCTTACTTGCCTAAAATATGAAATGAAGATGGTCAGTACTCTATGTAACCTACAAGTAGAAAAAAAGAATCAAGTCAAATTTGATAATAAATAAAAAAATAATTTATGTAAACATACTATAGATATGAATACATACTATGCATGTAGGGAAGATAAAACTACTTGAATCATCTTGTTAGGGGACTGAGTTTAATGTTGAGCCATCACATACTTACAAAACCATAAAAAGTGTGCTAAATAAGATAAAAACATGTTAAATTATTAACTTTGGAACATAAATCATAAAATATTGAAATAATATGACTTGATGACATAAAAATATATGCAAAATGTAAAAACATACCAAAAATGGATTTTTTTTGAACTTAAATGGCTAGTTTAGGGGCCTAATATATTTAAAAATTTACCAAAAACAATTCATTTATGTCATTTACTTACGAGAGATTTAGAGCTCTAGACTACTTGTGACCATTCTGAGTGAGAAGGTAGTCAATGGGTTGAGGGAAATGATAGGATGGTGAACGTAACAATAGAAGGATTTATTGAGCATGACTAGGTAGGTTTTATTGAATGTTTTTCATTTCTACCCCAAATTTTTATTTTAATTCAAAACTTGGCTAAAATCTAGTGAAATTTGAAATTTTTAGAATGATTGTTAGGGGGAACTAGGAAAATGTATTTTTTTTGTGATTTTGGGTGAATTTTTTGGGGTTTGAGGGGATTTGAGTAGGCATGTCATTAGTGGATGGAACCCCTTGCATGATGGAATCATTGCAGTTTTTAAATTGGTAGTTATCTAACTACCATAATGGTAGAATAATTGCCACAACATGATTATGTTACCACCATCATAGGGTGGTTATGTAATTTCTTAGGGTGGTTTCATAACCATTGCCTATAAATGAGGGAAATTTTGTATACACATAATATTTTCAAACTTTTATCAATTATTGACACTTTTTATCTTGCAAGAACCCATCGAGTCTCAATCTCTCTGAGTGTATACCTTAAGGGGTACACCTAGAAAGGGGTGGGTAGAAAGTTGGTGATTCATAGGATTTTTGTCCCTTTTTCCACTTTTTATCTACACACTTGTCTCTTGAAAACCATTCCCCTAATCTTAGTCTTCTCTCTTGCACACTCCTCTAGTATTTTACCACCTTTCATATCCCTTATCCTAACCTAAAACCCTTTTTGATAGTTTACATGACTAAGTTGACTGGTTCAACCTTGTATTCTTACTAGTGAAACTCATTTAGGGTCTAGGTCAGCTCTTAGCAGACCTAGCCCATGACAAAGTGAGTTTTTGCTAATAATGATACTAGGTTGACTAGGTTCACCTCGTCAGCTAAAACTTTTGAAAGGGCTTAGGGTTAAATCTATCTATATATATAAGATCATTTTATCATTATTTAGAGAAGAAAAGAAGTAAGAGCTATTGTGCATCTACTTATCCACCATTTTAATTAGGGATCAAGCTTTGGGTTTCATACTTTCTTTGGAGATATAGATCTTGTCTTATGGATAAGTTTTTTGGATGCATTGATAGGTTATGTAGCCTAGAGCTAATTTATGCTTATCATCCTTATATACCACAACAACCTCTTGTGAAGCACCTTGGCTAAGGGAGAGATTGAGGCTTGACGGGTTTGTCTTCAAAGGCAAGTATTCATAACTTTGTTCCTCCTTCATAAGAGTAGATAGATATGAATTTACACTTCTCTTTCATGTATTAAGATTTTGTATACATTGACATGAGTATATGTCTTCTATGAATATTTACTATTATTATTTATTACCCCCACTTTGTGTCACAAGATTTAGTAAGCACTAGATTAGATTTATTTTCTTTACTTGTTATTAGTAAGTGAATATGAAAACATATGACTTAATTAGGATCATTTCATGATTTTTCTTGACTGGAGGCTTTGGAACCCTCCCTAGTATTATTATTATGGTAAAATATCCCTTAATTAGGTCTAGCAGATCTCCATATTAGTCATGTTCTTGATTATCTAATGTATCCCTAATCAAAAGTGTAAGTATGATCTATCTTCTCTAAACTAGGATTGCTTTTTAGATCTGATGCATTTTTAGTTTCATACATTCTGGTGAACCCAACATGAATCTAGCCCTTACAAGGTTTTTTTTTCACATTTATCATTTCTATCATTTTATTTATTATTTTTATATATTTGTGATACTAGGTTAATAAGGTCTATATAGTTTCTAACTTATGTGTGTAGGTTTAACACACAATCTCATCAAAATGACTCTATTATTTCTATATAGGTCTTCATTAGGTACATTTATTAGATCAAATAGGTTGACACAATACTCTTATTCAGCTCTAGAAAAACAAACTAGGTTGAATAGGTTGACATAATATTCTAGGTATCTTCTAGATAACATACTAGGTCAACCAGGCCAATATAGTCATTTTGACAGGTTTCAACAAATACGGAATTATAGAACTAGGTTGATTCAATCGACACAGTTGGTAGAATTTTCAAGTAATATTCAAGGCACTTCAATATAATTTTCACATTCCTCAGCATCTTCCAACCCACCAAGGTTCCTTTCTATTCCTTAGAATCTTCTAACCCACCAAGGTTCCTTTCTTTCTCTCTTTCATTTCAGTTCTTTCTTAAAGTTCTATTTTGTAAAGTTTACAACCTTTAAAACTATAGTCATACAACAAACTAGGTTGACCTAGTCAACCTAGTTATGTATTCTATCTTCTATTTGAAAGACTAAGTTTACCTATTTGACTTAGTTCTTAAGGAATATATATTATACAATATAGTAACAATAATGTCAAATTTATTTTGTAATGTTTGTATACACTATCATCTGAACCAACTCTGTACCATGTTTCAAATTGGAAATTAACATCTATATGCTAGTAATTACTTCATCTTTCATTTTTAATTGTTTGAATGATTAGAATAGATCACATAGTGTAATTAGGTGGTTTTTCAATATACAATTTAGTTGCACTATTTTGATCTTTATTGCACACATTACCAAATCACATAATTTCAAAAATACATTTAAACATTTGTCTACCCAAGGCCTACCTAACTAGATTTTATCACCAAGGGCGAAGCCAACTTGGTTTTTTGGACAAGTATAAACATGTGGTTAATGGTATATATTGTAAAAGCACCTAACACCCATATTGCAATGGGATTGTGAAGTGAGGGGGTAGGCCCCAATATCAAGATAATACCATTACCAACACATATCCCTTTTAGCTTAAATGTCTTGAAGCCATCCATAGATTGCTTTTTATTTACTTAATTTTAGCCAACTTACCTATCACACTTAAAATAAAAAGTTATAATAATAAAAAAACATTTAGGATGACCACTTAGTATTTACTTTTTAGATGATTTCTTGCTCTTTACTTATTGTATGTTGTCTTACAAAAAATTGCATTGGCCAATGTTAGTTCAAGGTTTTGTGTTGTATGCCTCAATTGGATCATTCTCATTAACCCAATTGATTGTGTGTTTCCTTTAATTTCTTTATTTAAAATACATTGAAATTTTTTTCCTTGTTTTTAGTACACTATCATTCTATTCGATATAGTCTCTTATAGACTATCTATTTCTACTACCTGTAGTATTGAGTCGACTTGGTCAACCCAATATTCCTATCTACCTTTTAGGTTATAGTACTAAGTTGACCCTATCAAATTTGTATCTTTATCAGGCTATTTTTTGTCTTAGTTTATAGTACTAAGTCAACCTTATCAACTTTATATCCTTTTATCTCAATTTTTAGACTCTATTTCTAGTACTAGGTTGACCCAATTGACTCTATACTCTTATCTATACCTTCCTATCTCCTTGCTTTTATATCACCTTTGCCTTACCTAGTCTCTCTCCTTCATCATGAACTTCTTATTTGAAGACAAAACTGAGTTGAATTCAATGGATATGATGTGTCTTACCAACCCTAATAGGTTCTCCCATAAACATCTTATATCTCCTCTCCTAAATGAAAGTAATGTTGATATATCCACTCACACGAAAAACTATGGGACCCCTCCTCATTCCTCTTCACTTTTCAATCCTCTCTTCTCACTTAGAGATCAACCCAAATTAGAGTATACACTAGAAATGATCTTCTTCATCTTTGAGTTTCCTCAACATTAAGGAAATGATCCTTATACTATTTACCATCTCATGATAAGTGGTAAAGTTGAGGAACCTCATTCACCTTTTCCCATGTTCTCACATGGATTTAGAGATACTATCTTCTTTGCTTCTCAACATTTTCCATTAATTTTGACCCCTTTTCATATCGTGAGTTATTATTTTATATCTTCTACCTCCATGCCATTAGTAGAGATACTAGGCAACTCAAACCCATCAACTCATATTACAAAATCTTAATCAAATAAATGTTGTCTAATATAAAAATGCAAATCAAATGATGAAAATGAAAAATAATCTTATCCATATTCAAACCCACCCTCAACAGATGCCATGGGGCATGCATAATCAAAATGTTCCCCCACCTCCTCTCGATATTCTCATGGTACTCTTATCCCTCAACATCCTCTCATTAATATGACAATCAAGCATCTTCAAAATGATCCTCTTACAACTTAAATTGATAATATTGATATAGGAGGTATCACCCCTACTATTTATTATAATGGGTCAAATGATCCTACTCTTCATTTAAAATAATTTAGAAATCTATATAAATATTGGGTCAAATTAAATACCTTTGCCACTACCAAGATATTAGTACAACTAACTTAATTCTCATTCGATCACTAGTTTGGAAGATTTAGTTAATGTTCTAGTCTAAGAGTTCCAAACTAGTGATCTCCCTAAGAATACCGTGGCCCATTTTATTAATTGTAAGAAACTTGAGACTAAAATTTCTCAAGATTTCATTAAACAATGGAAGACCTTATATAATAAATGCAAACATAATATGGTTGATGATAACCTTTTCCATCTATTTACCAATGTTATTTTTCCCAAGTTGTAATATCAGGTCTAGACTCTCTCTCCATGTACTTTAGAAGAGGCCATTAACCAAGTAAAGCATCAATATTTCCTTATGCATCAATTTGAGTCATCCCAAAATTCTATGGGTACTTGTATGCTAATCAAGAATAAGAATCATCATGATACCAATGATGGTGTCATAAACTCTTATGATACCATTCACACTATCCAAGTTGTTATTCCTAACCAAACTTTAGAACAAGCTTCCCCTCCCAACGACATCACTAATCCTAATTTATCCTCAAAAAATAACATCAATGTTCACAAACATTTATCCTTAGTGGAATTACTAAAATGTCTACCAAGGCCTCTATCACAAGAAATTGATCCCACTTAACCCATGAAATTTTGGTACAATCCCAATAAATTTTGTTGGTTTCATGCTAGTTAGGGTCATTATCATGAGACCTATAGGTAAATTCATAATTTGGATATGGATTTCCTTATTGGTCCCAATTTTGACCATGATTCTATCACTTGTAAATACCAACAAGCTTATGACATTGCTTTCAAATCCCATGAAACAAAAACTAAATCTCAAGATCTGAACCAAGCTAATACTCATTTGACCATCTATAAAGATCCTCTTCTAAATTACCAAAATACCCAAGACAAACCTACCCCTTATACCAATAATGTTGACAGTCTTATTGACCCAACTCTTGAAGAGAATGTGGCTAATATGAATAGCATGTGAAGAGTGGTTGATTTTATTGATCCTCAACCCATATACACCCCTTTATTATCTCACAAATTTTGTGTTATCCAAGATTATTTTTCAACTCACTTAACCAAGTTGGGGCAAGATAACCTTATAAATTTTGACAAACCAATTCCAAAATCTCCCTTGGATAATACTTCTCATACTATTTATACCATCCCTCCATCTTATTTACCGAACACCAATGATACTCAAACTTCTATCAACATTTCTTCTAATCTACCTCAAACCACACCTGTATCAACTGCTCCATCTTCTCAACATGATCTACAAATTTATCCTCCTATTAAACCTTCTACCTCTTATCAACATAAATTCACATACACTTTGGATCCTCCTTCTAAAGACCTCCTTCAACACTATGCACATATTTCCAACAATATTATTATGGGTTATGATGAGTGGGATCATATCATATAACTCAATAATTTCCCATCCTAAATCCCCTTTATAAAAATTATACAGACCTCTCCATGTCATTGTAACTGTCTTATGAAACTTTTGTTCAAAATGAAGATTCCTCATCCTCCCCTAGTAGGATGTGAAGCCACCTTATCTAGATCAGAAGATAACATATTGAAACAATGTGAAGAGATGTCCATATACAATAATGAAATAATGGACACTTCTCTTTCCCTCAAATTTACCATTACTTCTATAATCCTTGATGAGATTGTGCTTCATGCAGATGATCCTCCTCTATTTATCAGTGTTCATATTGGTGATATCCAAGTCAAGTGTGCCTTGATTTATGAGGGTTCTAGCACTTGTGTTGCCTCTCTTGATTTTTTCAAAAATCTTAGATATTTTGAATGTAATCTCAAGTCCATTAGGTTATGACCAATGACCAAAGGCAAATGACTCCTTTAGGTTGTGTGTGGCTCTCCATTACCATCCCACCTATCACCATCCATGTGAAGGTGATGATATTCAACTTTCCGCTCTCCTATAACATTTTGTTTGGTAGGCCATGGACTCATCATATGAGAGTGTTTGCTTCTTTTGCTTTCCAATTCATAAAATTTCCTCACAATGGATCCATCTATAATATTTAGGGTGATACTAGCCCTTGGAATTTCAAACAATTCTAAGATTAGGGTGTATTCAAGATTCCTACCCTTAAACCCTTGCCAAGCATTCCATTTCATGAATCTCAATGATTTAACTTCCCTATCAATTTCACCAAAGTTTATAATGGTCATCCTAAACTCATTGGGAATATTCCCCCTAACCTCCTAGATTTTGATGATGATGAGCCTAAAAATATCAATCTCAAGATTAAAAATTTTGATCTCTCACCTCACCTCATCTCTCAGCTTATCACTTTTTTGTAACCTCATTGTCATCATCCACCTTATGATGATATCCCCATTGTATTAACTAAGATTATGCATTCCATTCATCACACCACATCAAATGATAATGTCATCCTTACCTACATCATTGATATTCACACACCTAATTATGATGATGGTTATAACTTAGACAATCCATTCTTATGAAGTCTTGTTCAGGTCTATGATGATGAGTGTTTCTACGCTAAATCGATTTCTACATTCAAAGAAGAAAATGAGAAACAAAAAGATGGTCAAGGCTAGAAGATACCTGAATATGGTTGTGCACACTGAAATCAGACGTTGGAAGGTTCTCCTCTTTGGCTGTGGAGGAATGACACCTATGAAGAAAAAGAGACTAAACACGAAAAACATCAGTCAAGGATATGGTGGGCTGTCAGGCAAATGCCTAATCCCAGAAGTATGAAGACTTCCTAGAAGGATATCAACCCACTAGTTTAAAACAAAATATTTGATGAAAGTAGATAAAAGACAGAATGACAGAAAAATAAAAGACAGAAAACAAAGTGCGTACCTGATATTCAGTGAACTATTCTGCATAGTCGCCGATGTTGGTCTCTGTGCCGGCGTCGGTTAGGGGAAGGTGCCAACATCGGTTAAGGTGCCGACGTCGGTCAGGGAAATGACCGGCGTTGATCGGGGCAATAGTTTTGGATAGAGTTTGGGCTAGTCTGGTTGGGTCTGGTCGAGTCGGGACAGGGTCTGGTCTAGTCTGGACAGGGTCTGGGGGTTTGCAGAAGGTTTGTTGTTTTGTTTGGGGTTTGTGCAGGAAGTCTAAATAGAATTAAAATACTATGTAGTCAGGGGATAGTAGGCAGAGGAGTAAAGGAGGAAGTCAAGTCTCGGGGCTACAGTCTGAAGATCTGGGGTGATAGCAGTAAATAAAAAATAATAACCAGAGAAAAATAAAACACAGAGCAAGATACTTACCTATTATACGCTTGAAGATGAAGTTGGAGACGTGATTGACGTTGTCATTGTGCTGCCAAATGATTGAAGCAGGATACCTATGCTGGAGAGAGCGAATGTAGATTGGTTGGATGCAAGAGATGGTTGATTCTAGAGTTGATTGATTGCAAGAGTCCTGTTCAATGAATCATACCAGTTGATCGAATGAAGAAGTTATGGATGAAGGCCAGAGACGGTTCGATAATCGATCAGGAAATTGATTGGGAACCGAATAGATAATGGGTAATAGAATAACGGTTCCTACATTCGAATTGAAAATGCAGTGCTAAGGAGAACCGACGTCGGCAGCTCCACCGACGTCGACCGATAAGTGACCAACGTCGGTGACGTCGGTCGGGTGGAGACCGTGGTCGGCAGATGCAGAATGGGGGCAGAGACTAACTTTAGTCTTTTGCTCATTTTGACAAGCTACCAAGGTTAAGGCTAGTGGGAAAAATGGTTGACAAGAGTTAAATAGGCGAGGGAGAATAACATGAAGGATGACTAGGGGAGTCGACATGATTTCGGTGTCTACATTTGCCCCTTTTTGTCTTGTTGGTTGTTCTGGATGAACTGCAAGACAAAAATAGGAGTGATTGCCCCAGGTGAGGGATAAGGTTGATTTCGTCTTGTTGGTTGTTCGAATGAACTGTAAGATAAAAATAGGAGTGATTTCCCCAGGTGAGGGATAAGGTTGATTTCATCTTGTTGGTTGTTCGAATGAACTGCAAGACAAAAATAAGAGTGATTGCCCCAAGTGAGGGATAAGGTTGATTTCGTCTTGTTGGTTGTTCGAATGAACTGCAAGACAAAAATAGGAGTGATTGCCCTAGGTGAGGGATAAGGTTGATTTCGTCTTGTTGGTTGTTCGAATGAACTGCAAGAGAAAAACATGAGTGATTGCCCCAGGTGAGGGATAAGGTTGATTTCATCTTGTTGGTTGTTCAAATGAACTGCAAGACAAAAATAGGAGGTGGATTGCCCCGATTATGGATGAGGTATTCCCCCTCAAAGCAGGAGTTGAGGGAAGGGAACCGGGAATCAGGTGCTGATTTGACAAAGAGTGGATGAAAAAGAGGAGTGAGGGTGAACGCTGTAAAAGTCGTGATTGCGCGCATACCACTTCATGAGATGGTTAGGTCAAAGTGTCACAGGTCAAGGGTCAAGGAGTGCCAAAAGTGAAGTAATCGAGCCCCAGCATTTAGTTGTCTGCTGATTGGGTTATTCAATCTAAGCTGAAGCTCCAATGAGTCATCACGTTCTAGGTATCCCAGGCTCAAGAAGTGCTCTTAAAAACATGAAAAAGTCACAAGTAGTGCAGATCAACCGACATGCGATCCTATACTTGTGAGGGTCCAAAAAAGTCTGTGCACAAGTCTACTAACCAGTCATGAGGTAGCATACATGAAAAAACAACCAAGGCAACATTGTCTTGGAAGTGGTCGAGGTCAGAGGAGATAGGCATGATCTCTAATGGTTGGTGGTCAAGGGGAGGAATGGACGAAAGGATGTGGTTGAGCTAACCTCAAAAGACCCCATGTCAACTGAGTGCTACCTACATAGCCCCTGTGGAAGGGCCTCAGGCCAATGTAGTTCTCCCTAGAAGGGAAGAAGGGTCAAAGGGATGGAATTGGTCGTGGTCAAGGGCAAGGTTATGGTTAAAAGGAGGAAAGAAGGTTTGTCCATCAGAGAGACAAACAAATGAGGGTGGTCGAGCTAACCCCAAAAGACAGTCGTGTCATCTGAGTGCTACCTACATAGCCCCGATCTTAGGGCCTCAGACCAATGTAGTTCAGATAAAGGGTCTGAATGGTAGATAGGTGGTCAAAATGGTCGATAGATTGGTCTTGGTTATGATGAAATGATGAGGGGAAGAGATGATGTTGCAGCCTTTTCCAAATGGTGTATTCTGCAACATTGGTTGAGGGGTCTTTCATCCCTAGCAATTTTCCATATTCGTGATGGATGTATGCTAAAAATGAATTGAGGTCTATTTATGCTTCAGCAAGTATTGGTTTATGCTTAACATAAATTGTGGCTGGTCGATAGTTTCCATGTGTATTGGTGTCCATAGAAACTAGTGTGAATAGGCTATGGGAGTGGTCTGAAAAGAGAGTTGAGTTGAGTTGATTGACAAGTGATGAAGGTGAATGTGACCAAAGTGCAAAAGAAGTGAAAAGCATATTGCTCTTTCATTGACAAGGACCAAAAAGACAGTATAGATAGGGGGTTAGTAGAATCAAGAGCCCCATTCATGCGTGACGTCGTTGACCATAGTTATGTTAGAACGGTAATCGAATCACTTTGACATTAAAGTGAGCTCGAAGTCCCTTGAGCAGGTGATAGGAGGAGAAAAAAGGGTAACCCATTTTAAGAGCAGAGATAACATTGCCCCTTTTTATAGGAGACCCTGAGACAACTACAAGTCAAGTCCATGACTCATTTTTTTTTTTTTTGAGGTGCAGACTGATCAATGCGGGAAGTCTACATAAAGATGTCATTTGCTTGGTGGTCAGTTGTGAAGCTGATCGATGCGGGAAGCTTCTAAAATAGTGCTGTTTATTGCCACATTAGTCATAGCCATCCTTCGAGGGAGTGGTCTAGATTTTTGTTTAATATAAGGGCTTTTGAATAGCTGTCCTTCGAGGGAGCAGTCTATTAACTACATCAATGATAGTACAGCTATCCTTTGAGGGAGCAGTCTGCCTTTTGATTTTGATATTGATATAGTGACCATGGATATTGTGACATATTGATTTGTTTTTATAGAAATGTGAGTCATGGACAAGATTATAGAAGGTCAAGGGCTCCCTTTCATTAGGACAAAGCATCCATACATCATAAAAGGGTTATAGGAATTGTTAAGAGGAATAGATTTGAAAGGAATTAGGATTAAGAGGATGGGGATTGCTCAAGGGACAAGCTCAAGTTAAGTGTCAAGTGGACGAGTACTCGACTAGCAGTAGAACGGTCACAGATGCAACGCATTAAGAGGCTCAGGTTCTGGTCATCCATCAAGAGAAGACAGACGATAAGTCCCTGATCCCTACTTGTGCGTGATAAGGTTCGAGTCAATTAGGATCAAATTTTCCCCATTTGCCTCTTTCTAGATTGGTCAGGTGTTGATTGATGAGTGGATGTGAAGTTGGTTGATATGGTCACTGATTGGTCGAGACTGGTTGAATGTTTTGATAAAAAGGTTGGGTGAATGTTTGGGTTGAATATTTGGTTGATTGATATTTGATTGTTGGTTGGTCGAGACTGGTCGAATGTTTTGATAAAAAGGTTGGTTGAATGTTGGGGTTGAATGTTTGGTCGAGGTTGGGTCGATGGTTGGTTGAGGCCTAGTCGAGGTTTAGGATTAAAAGAGTGATTGGTATGTGGTCGAGACTGGGTTGAAAAATTGGTCGAGGTTTGGATGAAGGTTGAATTCCCCCAGCAGCTAGGGAGAATGTTTGATGGATTGGTTAAGGTTGGTTGAGGTTTAGTGGTTAGATGAACTGTGTTGATGTTGAATAAGGGGGTTAAAGGTGGCAAAGGGACTATAGTCTGGCGTGGAGATTCTAATTTAGGTGATGAGGTTGGAGAAGCATGGGTCGATGTTGATGATTTGTCAGAGGGGTGGTCAAGAGGATCCTTGATAAGAAGGGAATCCTTTCTCTGGTGTTGACGAATGACAGCTTTAAGAGTGCAATAATGCTCAGTGTCATGTCCCAGAGTGTGATGATAGTGGCAGAATTTAGAGTTGTCGAACCAAGATGGCTTTGATCTGAGAGTTGATGAGTGGGGCGGTATTGAAGGTTTATTGATGATGTGGTCGAGAAGAAGGGTGCCATTCCCAAGACATTGGTGAATGGCAACCTTGAGGGCACAACAAAGCTCAGTGTCATGCCTAGGTGTGTGATGATATGCACAAATGCGAGTGTCATCAAACCAGGGGGGTTTAGGTCCGAGAGATTGATATTGTTTAAGAGGAGGGAGATTGATACGAGAGGACTACAACAATTGCCATAACAGCAAGGCATAAGAACCTGCTAACGGGTCTGGATGTTTTGTTGCAGTGAGGGCTGATGACATTGGTTTGAGAGGCATAAGAGAGGTTGGTCGATGGTTTGGAGGAGGTATAAGTCTGATGGGTTGAGAGAGTAATGAAGGCAAATTGTCTCTGTGAAGTATGGGAGTGGGAAGCACTCTGAGTAAAGTGGACGGATGTGGGCCCAAGATTGAAGGTAATGATGAAGGTGGGGGAGGAGGTTTCCAGTGTGGTTTAATGGCTTTCGTTGGTTTGGGGCAAGGGCCACTATTATGCAAGGCGAGGTGAGATATGGGTTTGGATTCGGATGTGGATGGAGGCAAGTGAGATGTGGCAATCTTAGGCAAAGGGCAAGAGGAAACCGCAACTGAGTCTTCTTTGATCGAAATGGGCGAAGAGACTGGTTCTTCTCTTGGTGGAGAAGAAATAGGAGAGTATGGATCTGTAATCGAATGGAGCGTAGGAATGATCATGGTCTCGATGTGTGGTCTAGGCGTGGGGAATGTATGATCCCCCATTGATGACAAAAAGGATGAAGATGAGGCAGTCGGTGTGGGTGCCATCAAAACATCCTCTAATATGAGAGAAGTCGATGGAGGACAAGTAGGAGAAGAAAGTTCTTTGCCATGTGGAGGAGGTATAGGGGAAGAAGGGTCTTCCACCTGTGAAAGAGGTTGGTCAGGGATAAGAGAAAAGATAGTGTCGACCGTGTGTATATCATGGTCTTGAGGGTCATTGGTCATGGTTTGGACATTGTCTTGAGTAGGCAGGTGATTAGGAAAGGGTTACTTGAAGATGTCAAGGTTTTGGTTGGGTGGTGCATTCGGGTTATCCAAGATAAGATCCCCCTTGTCTAGCATGTCCTGGATGATGTTTTTGAAAGTTTGACAGTGATCTGTGTCATGGCCTTTGACACGGTGATAGTTGCAAAAGTGGTTCTCCCTATACCATGCAGGGATAGGTATTGAGGGGTTGAATTGATGTGGTCGGATTGAAGGGAGATTGAGGACCCCCTGCTTGACGAGTTTATCCAAGACAGAGGCATATGAATCCCCAATTGGAGTGAATTGACACTGTATGGATTGACGTTGAAAATGTTTATTGATGTAGTCTAATGTTGAAGATGATGGTCGATTGGTTATTGTTGAAGATGATGGTCTAAAGATGACAGTGTTTGCCAACCCCTTGGATTGAGAGTGGGCAGAAGAAGGTCTGGAAGAAGAATGGTCATTGGTTCTTGTGTTGGTGTTATGCCATTTGACCTTATCTTCTTCAATGGCACGGAGTTCAAGCTGTTAGGCCATGGTGAAGGCCTCGTCGAAAGTGTGGAATGTTTGAACCCGCAAGGTGGACAAGATGTGACTGGCACATGCTCTGGAAAAGAGCTCAATGAGCTCAAGTTGAGGCAAAGAGAAGGAGAGCTAGTTAATCAAGCCTCTCCAATGGGCGACAAAATTGATTATTAATTCGTCGTCAAATTTCCTAATGGAGTAAAGGTCTGTGATCGAGACTTGTTTAGTGATATTGATTGAGAAATGGTTAATGAATAATTGGGTGAGTTGAATGAATGAAAATATAGAATGTCTGGCAAGAGAGCTATACCAGTCAAGGGCAGGGCCAGAAAGAGACATAGGAAATGTGCGTAAAAGTAATGCATCATCATGGGCGATAAGGTAACAGGCATGTCTGAATGCCCATAGATGTTGTTGCGGGTCCTCCTTACTCTGGAAGCGAGTGAATTTAGGAAGCTCCCAATGGTTGGGGTATGGTCAGATAAGGACAGAAGGATGGATGGGCTCGTTGCAAATTTGGTCATATGAAGAGACATTACTTGAACCGAAGATAGAAGCTTCGAGACTGGACATTTTATCCATCAGCATCTTGATGACGTCTGCTGACAGATTGGTGGACGGAGCGCCCCCTAGGTTGTAAGGCACTTGAAAGAGGCTGGAAGAAGCATACGACGTAGTTGTTTGTACCAATAAGGGCGCAATGTACGGATGACTAGTCGTAGGGGCAAAAGTAGAGGCTAAGGGTGGTTGGGTTATGAAGGTAGAAGGCATAGGCTAACTAAATACTGCCAAAGGAGGTTGTGTGGTAGCATGGGCAAAAAAAGAGGTAGGCACTCCTGCATATATGGGTGCAAGAGTGTGTGGGGTCGAGACAATCAAGTTTTGGTATGATGTAGAACTTGTTTGAATTGCGTGTGGTTGAGGGGGTAATGAAACCCCGATGGAGGTCGGTCTAAAAATAGATGAGGAGGCCAAACTTTGTGTATTGGCCATGGTCAGGTTAATGATTGAGGTGAAAGGCTGGGTAGTGGACGATGTTGATGTCATCGCCACTTCACCTGAAAGGTCTCACATTGGGTTTCTCGCGAGATAGTTTTGGAGGGATGTGAGATTGAGGTCCAAGAATCTTTCAAAATCTTGGTCCCCTTCAGGGATGATGGGAATTTGAGTCAGGGTCGGTCTTATAGGAGTTCTTTCAGTCTCTGAGTGGAACTCCATTATAGGACTGGTTATAGACGGGGTAGACGGAAGTGGTTGATGGCTAGCGTGATCAAGAAGGGCCTTGGTTTGACTATGAGTCAGAACCATTCAAGGCAAGAAAGAACATCCTCACAAGCTCAAACAAGCAGATAAGAACTAAAAAGATGAAGAACACAAGCAGATCTTAAAACCCTAGGAGTAAATTATTAGGATTATAGTGGATTATGCTTTAGAATGTGTGTAGAGGAAGATTGGCTTTTGAGTCAGGTCCTAGAAGAAGCAGTCTATGGATGGTTTCGGGTTTTGTTATGGTGCTCAAGAAGTTTGTGTTAGGTTTCGTATAAGGCCTGGTGCTAAGGAGAAAGCTCCCCTCACTTCACGATTCCAGTGGTTAGCTGGTTTCGCTTAGCCAAAATATACTTCCCCTAGAGATTAGGCTCCGCTAGAGAACGGAGTGGGCTTTCTCCTTGGTGATGAAATCCAAGTAATATTTCTGGGATGGGTAAGGTATCCACTGGGGGATGAAATCCCAGTCAGGCCTTGTCTCAGGTAAGTTAAAATGTTTGTTTTGTGTAAGTGGTTTGGTCGTGTAACATCAAGTGATCTAGATTAATTCGATATGCGTTTGTTAATTACTATGTGTGGTCTAAGAGATGTAGGCAAACAGAAATGAATGCAAAGTGTTTTAATGCCCAAGTCTAAATGTTTGTTCATATGAAGATGAATGGAGAAAGAGTCGAAGAATATGAGTTTTGACTAGTCTAGAAGTGCAAGAAAGAAAAGAAAAGTTCTTTTTAGTCCTGCTTATGATGTCGTTTAAGAAGAGACGAAAGGAGGCGAAAAGGAAGGAACCTAATGCACCTATATGAATGAAAAGAAAAAGGAACCCACGGAAGAACCTAGTGTCCCACCGGGCGTGCTAGAATGTTTCTACGCTAAATCGCTTTCTACATTCAAAGAAGAAAATGAGAAACAAAAAGATGGTCAAGGCTAAAAGATACCTGAATATGGTCATGCGCACCAAAATCAGACGTTGGAAGGTTCTCCTCTTTGGCTGTGGAGGAATGACACCTGCGAAGAAAAAGAGACTAAACATGAAAAATGTTAGTCAAGGATATGGTGGGCTATCAGGGAAACACCTGATCCCAGAAGTACGAAGACTTCCTAGAAGGATATCAACCCACTAGTTTAAAATAGAATATTTGATGAAAGTAGATAAAAGACAGAATGACAGAAAAATAAAAGACAAAAAACAAAGTGCGTACTTGATATTTAGTGAACTGTTCTGCACAGTCACCGATGTCGGTCTCTGTGCCAGCGTCGATCAGGGGAAGGTGTCGACGTCGGTTAAGGTGCCAGCGTCGGTCGGGGAAATGACCGGTGTCAGTCGGGGCAACAGTTTTGGATAGAGTTTGGGCTAGTCTGGTTGGGTCTGGTCGAGTCAGGACAGGGTCTGGTCTAGTCTGGACAAGGTCTGGGGGTTTGCAGAAGGTCTATTGTTTTGTTTGGGGTTTGTGCAGGAAGTCTGAACAGAATTAAAAGACTATGTAGTCAGGGGATAATAGGTAGAGGAGTAAAGGAGGAAGTCAAGTCTCAGGGCTACAGTCTGAAGATCTGGGGTGATAGCAGTAAATAAAAAAAATAACCAGAGAAAAATAAAACATAGAGCAAGATACTTACCTGTTATACGCTTGAAGATGAAGTTGGAGACGTGATTGACGTTGTCGCTGTGCTGCCAAATGACCAAAGTAGGATACCTGTGCTGGAGAGAGTGAATGCAGATTAGTTGGATGCAAGAGATGGTTGATTGCCAGAGTTGATTGATTGCAAGAGTCCTGTTCAATGAATCATACCAGTTGATCGAATGAAGAGGTTATGGATGAAGGCCAGGGACGGTTTGATAACCGATCGAGAAACTGATTAGGAACTGAATGGATAATGGGTAATAGAATAACGGTTCCTGCGTTCGGATTGAAAATGTAGTGCTAAGGAGAACCGATGTCGACAGCTCCGCCGACGTCCGCCGATAAGTGACTGATGTCGACGACGTCGGTCGGGTGGAGACCGTGGTTGGCAAATGCAGAATGGGGGCAGAGACTAAATTTAGTCTTTTGCTCATTTTGACAAGCTGCCAGGATTAAGGCTAGTGGGAAAAATGGTCGACAGGAGTTAAATAGGCGAGGGAGAATAACATGAAGGATGACCAGGGGAGTCGACACGATTTCAGTGTCTACAATGAGATTATTCATTATCATTCTTCTTTGCTTCATTATTTTAGTATATCTTCTCATATTCCATCTTATATCATTATTAATATTAGAATTTTTCCTCTTTATCATAGGGTAGATATGGTGCACACACCTTCAGTTTTTGAATAACCTAATAGGAGTATGCTTATAGATCATGATATGATTGGTCCCTATCTCTTTACTAGATATCATGACCCCTATAGCCTACTTATCCATGATATTTTTATGACTTTCCTTTAACCTTCTATGGACCTTGCCCCTCCCTCAACAAAGCCCATTTTGGATCCCATTCCTACTCCCTCTATAGCTGAGTATCTTCCTACTTCTGATCCTATTTTTATTTCCATTGAGCCTTGTCTAATCTCTCCACCAAACCCACCTTATCTTGGTGATGGTTTACTCCATTTATCACAATTATCTCCTTTGTATACCAAATGGGCCGATCAATATTGTTGGGACATTCATAAATTTATCGATCATTAGACTAGAGATTGTTCCCTATACCAAGCTCCTATAGCTTCCATTTCCCCTCTTCCTGTGAGTACACTTACCAAGTCTACTCACATGTGTATCTGTTACTTCCATGACATAGATAACCATTCCTCCACACATTATCACAAGTTATAACAATATATTGACACTTTGTATCCCATTACTCCTCAACCCTCAAACAAGGCTATATCTCTTACAAAAGTATTACCTAAGTATATTCCTAAGTATAGAGAGGTATATTATCTCTATCACCAATGTGACACACATCACACTAATCTTTTCTACATCTTTTAACAACATATCAAACATCACCTCCTAACCATTATTGTAACTTATATAGTTCCTCCCATAGGTCATTCTCACAAGAAGGATCCTTCATATTCCCCCATGGTTCCACCTCCTATGGTACCTTCTCCACCTATGAGTCCCTCACCTATGGATCCTTCTCTACCCATGAGTACCTTACCCATGAATCCTTCTCCACCTGTGAGTCCCTCACTTGTAGCTCCTTCCCCATTGGTGACCCCTTCATTTCCTTTAAAAACAATTTTGTGCATTCTCCTAATCATCCCCTGCATGATATCCTTCATTAGCATGATCCTTCAAGCATTCCTATCTTTTCTATTGAGGCAATTTGATGTGAAATATTTTATCAACTTTCATTGAAGATAGATGAGACATTAGTTGTAGTTCACATTCAACTACATAGAGACTTATTAGATTTTATGGATAATGTGTATAGACAAATATATCAGTACTTATGAACACATGCATGGTGTTCCTACATTTTCATTTATATTAGATGTGTGCTCCAACTTTATCTTTATCTCTTTTATATCATTTGACATTGTGTCAAATGCTTATGATGTCATTTTATTCTCTTATGGATTTATTTTTCATCATTACATTCTTTCTTTTTCTCAAGTTCATTTCTTATGACTCCCTTGTTCTTTTTTATGATTGTTTTCTATCTTATCTCTATAAAACATGGATAATTATTATTGTGACTTGTTTATTCAAACCTTACTCCTTTTAGTCATTCCTTCTTTACCATGTGATCAGTTAGTAAAAAATTCATCTCATTCCAATGTCCTTTTTCTAATCCAATTTTGAATCTCCCTTTATTCCCTTTCGCAAACTAAGCATACACATGGTTGAGACTTGAGATAACATACTAGTTCATGGTTAAGCCTAAGTGATTTAGTCAATCTTGTCTTTGGATACTTAGATTCCATTAGCCTAATCCTAAATCTCATTCATGTGTATCACTCTATCTCTCATGATTGGTTATTCCATGTTTATATGGAGGAGGAATCTTAAAATCCATAAAAAAATATTCAAAATCCAAATTATTTAATAAAAGGCATTGATCCAAAATGCAACATTCAAAATTATCAAAAGTCAAATCAAAATAAAATACATGATTCTAATCACATCTCCTTTTTCTAATTGAAGATCAAACTCCACAGTTAGCCTAATGATAGAGATGAGGTCCATTGGGGTGCAGTAGGCCAATAGATTAGAAAAAGAGAATAAAAAAATCTTTTAGTGCTACCTATTTTCTCACTCAAGCACCCAATCTTCAC